>JAQFYU010001389.1:0-15079 GCA_034694905.1 Ceratophysella granulata
AAAATTATTATTCAAATAAGCAAAATAAGCATTCAAAATTCAAATAACTATGACAAAGCAAAAAATGTAATAAATAGGCATTGAAAATACTAAATTGGATACATACAAATACCAGTGTCCCTAAAAATACTGTGATGAAGTGTAGGTATTCACTAATAGTAATCCATCTAAACCAAAAAATAAATCCTGTAAAATTGAACTGGAATTGAGATTGACATAATTTTTAGAATTTTAGTTAACATTAGAAAATTATGCTTCTTGTGTCATAGCTTGTGTCCCGGTAGTTTTCATTGGAATAATGATTTGAATTTTGAATATTCAGAATAACTCAAAACTTGGAATTGGAACCATTCAAATTACTAACAAAATAAATTACTTTTCATATGCACAGTAATAGGAAATAGGAGGCGAGGTAGTAGGACGCATGCATATATGCAATCACTTCCACCGGTCAGCTATTTTCTAGGCTTTGAAATTTTTGACCTTATATTCTGACCTGGATGAACATGACATGACGATGACACGGTGGCCAACTTATAATTTCTTATTGATTGCACAATGCAACTTCTTATCGTCTCCTTGTTGGCGTTTTTGGCCCTTTCTCTCATGCTCATCACATGTTCATGCAATGTCTTTGAAGGAATTCATTTGCACGGCCCAAAGGATTGCTCTGCAAATTCTTTAAATCCTAATTGCATGACTCAGGATTCCTTTGTCTGTTGTTCATTTCAAGTAAACAAACAGTTTACAATTGACTGTAGAACTATCCTCGTCAAATTACTATTTTAATTGATTTTAAGGAACTAACTGAATTAAATACACTGTGAAAATGGCATTGAGCGGAGCAATAGCTGGAAAGTTGGCAACCGGAATTGGTCTCGGTGCTGCCGCCGTCGCTGCCACCTTCGGGGTAGGAAGTTCGAGTTCATCGCGAGGTGGACCTTCCCAGGAACAGGTAATTCAATCAAATGTCCAATATGAAGCGGCGATTTAAATTTCAGAACGTTCTGCTATCATTCATCAACCATTGACTCTTATTGTATTCTCTATTCTTTAGTTTGTTCAAAATTTGAATCAACCGACGACGGTTCAAGATGTGTCACAGTTACCTCCGACGAATATACAGATCGAGTCACTCTTGGGTGACATGCAGGGAATGGACCTGGGCTCACAACAGGGACCACCACTTCAAGGTCCTGTCATCACTGACTTTGCTCTTCAGCAGGACTGGGCCCAAGAGTTCCTCAAAAATGAGCAGAATGTTCGGGTAATTAAATTAACACCTTAACATTTGAAGAATCACCGCAATAGCAACTAACATTAACCCTTGTTTGTGATATTCATCCCTAATCGATCCATGTTTGCATTTGCAGGTATCTGGAGCAGCATGGGCCGGTGACTACTTTTCAGCAGAATTGGATCCAGTCTGGAACGACAATTACAAAGCTGGAAGTGAAGTAGCTCACATAAATCTAGATGTAAGCCAACGTCAAGGATTCCAACAGACGGCTCAGGATCTGCTGGACGATTCCAAATGGGTAGGACAGTACAATGACTCCCCACCAGCTCTAATTGAGGGTAAAACGGAACTAATGACCACTGCCGAAGATCTTCTCCATTCCGTAACAGACCCTTCAATCAAGGCTACAGAATTTATGAACTACGTCGAGAAGCTAAGTACCGGAGAAGTGGCTCTACAACAAAAGCAGACTGGACTAGATTTAGCTGAGACCTGGGCCAGTGAATATGACTACCAATTTGGAAATGCGTCGTCAGGCAACTTGGACTGGGCTCAAGAATATGCGACCCAAGGGGATTTCACGGGTTCAGCTGCCAAAGAAGAGTTCTGGCAAAACTTGCAGAATGAATGGGAAAGGTTAGCACTGGAAGAATCCGAGCAGCATCCTTGGCTAACAGATGGTCAGGCGACACCGGTAACAGAAAAAGATCAAGTAAAATGCTATTTCAACTAACAAACTAACATTATAGCTTCTAATACCGTGTTTTGAATCGACTTTAGACTAATTTTTCTTTGCATATTTCCAGTCCTACAAATTCAATGAAAGCAACCCCTTCCAAGACTTGGTTGACCCAATGGAAGAAGGAAACCGGAGACTTGCTCAAGGTGACATTCCAAGTGCAGTTCTCGCATTTGAGTCCGCTGCACAGCAAAATCCTGAGAATCCAGAAGCTTGGCACCTTCTGGGAACGACTCAAGCCCAAAATGAACAAGATCCCATGGCTATAACGGCGTTGAACAAATGTCTTCAACTCCAACCTGAAAACTTGAGTGCCCTCATGGCTCTTGCAGCGTCTCTGACCAATGAGTCTTTTCAACTACAGGCTTCCAACGCTCTCAAGGTATGTTACAGAAATATTGTACTTACTTCAGCACAGAATTAATAATTTAACTTTCAGCAATGGATAACCGTGAATCCCAAATACAAGAACCTGGCTCCACCGGAAGTGCCAACTGCTGATCAAACACCAAAAGTTACCAGTTTTCTATCGAGGTACGCCCGACAATTCTTCGTTCTCCCGAATTTTACTGTTTTCTTACTTATGACTAAACTCAACTTATGTACTTAAGTGTATGTGCTTCTACTCAACTTATGTATTTAGTACTTAACTTATGTTTTCAAAAACGAATAATATTGTTTTGCTTTTCTGTAGCAAGGAGTTAAGCACAGTGCAGCAGCTCTTCGTTGATGCTGCTCGGCTGAATCCAACAGGTGTGGACCCAGATGTTCAGTCGGGGCTAGGCATTTTATTCAATTTGGGCAGTGACTATGAGAAAGCGGCCGATTGCTTCAAAGCTGCGCTGGGCGTTAAGCCACATGTGAGTCTATATTAAACTTGGACACGAACATTGTGCTTCTTCGTAGGCTAATTAAGATAATGTCTTAATTCCACAGGATTCGTTGTTATGGAATCGCTTGGGAGCAACTCTGGCCAACGGTGGGCAATCGGCCGAAGCGATCAGCGCGTATAGAAGAGCATTAGAGCTTTCCCCAGGGTTTATTCGAACACGGTATAATTTGGGAATTTCCTGCATCAATTTGAATGCGTACAAGTAAGTTTAGTACATCAACAGTCGGTAAATGTTGCGGAGCATACGAAATAATAATGTCGCTTTTTGAAATAGGGAGGCAGCTGAACACTTTTTATCATCACTAAATCAACAAGCCGCTGGCCGTGGTTTGAACACGAACGTCAAATCGAACGTGATGTCAGATTCAATATGGACTTCTCTAAGAATGATTTTACATTTAATGGATCGAGCGGATTTAACATCGCTTGTCGACTCCAGGTGAGAAACGCATTAGCAAAAAATGAACGTGTTAATAGTAAATTGAGCTAACGAATTAACGAATGTGAAATCATTTTCCAGGGATTTAGCACGGCTGAACCAGGAGTTCAACATTGTGTGATGTGAGCCGCAATTTACAGTAATAAGGCTACCCAGCCAATTATGGGCAACAAAAATCAAAAATTATTCGACTTTTCCAAAAACAGGAATTTTAATACGTTCCGCTCTCTTGCGGCTTGACTCTTTTTTAAATTGGAATAAATTAAATCTAAATTCAAATAATATTGGAATTTATTTCGATTTTATATACAAAGGAATACCCTAGCTACTTTGTGGTGCTTCTGTACACACCTTTAATATCCACCATTACATAATAGCGCAGCGCAGCACCTTCCGCATTTAGCACACGCCTGAGATTACAAATTACAATACAATATAAAATTCCTGCCATCAGAAATGTCGGCAAGCTGCTTCTCAAACAAGAAATTCTAAATCTAAGGGAATGGCAAATGAAAAACATTCTATTAATACGTTACAGTTGGTCAGTCAGTTGTATTTATGTTTGTTCAAACAAGTTAAGGCAGATCTTCAGTTTCGCTATTAAAAAGCAGCAGTATTCAGTCATAGGTTTCAATTTCCCACGTTAAGTCAAAATAAATACTTAAAATCCTCGAATAATTCTAAATTCGTTAGTTGTCATGTCCTTTTGCGCTAATGAGGCGTCTGGACGATAAAGTCCCAGGTGGGTCTCCATTTGAGAGATTCTAGTTCCGCTCGACTCAGGGCCGGATCACCGTAAGACGTTGGGCTGAACTGAGTAAATGCATAGAGAATACCCAGTGTCCATAGGAAAATAACGACGATGAAGCTCAGCTTGATAATACGTTTTCTGTAGAAAGAAATTCAAAGTATAAATATTTTGTATTTAAAGACATGCAGTATGCTTTTAGAGCCGACATACCCTGATGCTTGATAAACATGGTCCAGTGTACAAGTGAGCAGGAGAATCTTGAAAATGTAGGACGGCAAGTAGTGATGCAAAAAGAGTGTCCTGTCCACGCAGAAGTGATAGACGTAGGTCAGCAAGTAGCCTCCAAGGCAGATCCGACATTGGTAGATCAACGTTGACCAAGAATCTAAAAAATGAAACGGTTCTTTCGGTATATTTTTATTTCAATGATACAAAGTGAAATTAGCCAAAAACACACCTTCATCAATCACGTTCACACATCTTCGTCGAAAAAGCAAGTAGGCTCCAACGAGTGCGACATGAGCGAAAAGACAGAAAGTTGCTGATAGCCAAAGAATTGGATTTCCAAGAAGATGAACTTGAGCATTATTTCCGGTTCCAATCCAATATGCAATTCCACGGGAGAGAAAAAGCCATTCGGACGGAAATGAAGAATAGGCATGAGCTTCACCTTGATTTCCACCTGATGCCATCAACATTTTCCATTGTAATTCGGTAAATTTTGACCAAAATGTTAATGTAGTGGGCTTTGTTGGAATCATCTCAGCTTCCAAAAGTTCCTTCTCGCGATCTTTCTCACCTGAAAGGAAAATACGTGTCAAATTATGTACGGAAATGATTGATTAATGAATCTGTGGAAATCGCTTGAGTGTAACACTTTACTCACTCTTGGTATACCGATGTTCCTCAACATTCCAGACAGTATCATCTTGAACAACAATCCGATCTGTGACCACTTCATGCTGATTGAATCCCCATTTTGGCAATTGTTTTCCACTCATTCTCAGCGCCTGACCCGTCGTAACATGAATCAGTCGTACCATGGACTTTACTGCGTGCCACTCACAACTTCCGCCGCTATCTTGTTCATTATTCCCGCAGCCTCCTAAAATGTCAACTTTCCAGAGCGGTTCAGCCAACATGGACACATTGTGGTCAATGTAGCAGCTCACTTCCTGTAAACATTCAAAATCGAAGGTAATTTTTAAAAAATTACCCAAAGGAAGTGCATCTTTTTAAATGGTTAGTAAACCTGGTTTTGAGGACTTTGGGCAGCCGCAACATCATGAGAATTCAGAAGCCTTCCAGTAATTCCATGAACCAGTTCAATCTCATCTCCATTTTTGATCACATCCTTTGTTTCATTGACTGCCAGGTTCGTGATTGAGGGTCTTTTGATAATCCACCAGTTGTTTACATCCTACAAAACAAAACGCCATCCAAACAGATGAATTAAATTCACTATTTTGACTATAAATGAAATGTGCACAACAGGTCAATTCAAATTCTTGTTTAACCAACCGTTACGACATGTATCGAAACCTGAATTCAGTATATTAGTTAATTACCTACCTTGAAGGAGTAGCAAGTGACTTGCTGTTGATGTGAGGACCCACGGCCGTCTGGATATTTGACCGGATAATTGTGTGCATGCGAATGAAGCCAACAGGGTCGTCCTAGTGCATGTCGGAGTGTAACTTGTGAACCATGAGACACTTCTACAGGTTGACCTTTTATGATTGATGCTAGTCCGCCCTGTATTCAGCACACAAGTTGTTAGAAATTACCTATATTTCAATAGACGGGTTGAATATAAAAACAGTAGACCAAGACCAACCTTCAAGCTGGCCTGGAATGCTGAGGTCATAACAGAATCATGAGGACCAGCTTGAATTAAAACTGCCAGATGAATATAGAAAATGGAAATGTATGTCACAATAAACGTTGACCAAAACACGGCGTAGACTGAGCCCATAATCCTCAAAACTTGAGAACTTCGCAGATCCTTCCTCGGAACGACACGCGTCCAAAGATGCCAAAGAATTATGAGGGCAGAGATGAGCTGATAGAAAGCTCCTACGTATTTCACACTGAAAGTTTAAAATGCATTTTTACTACTAAGATGAATATTAGGTATTATGTTACCCACGATTATGAACTTTGCAATTACCTCAAGGAAAGTGTTCCGAAGAATGCGGATAGTGAGGCAACGGCCAAACCTTGGAGTGGCCTTGTCTGTTTTGTGAATTTAATGGCAAAAACAATACTAATAATTCCGAACAAGATCATTGGCATTTCCATCAGGATGTACCGGGATTGGATCAGCATCGCGTTGTCTAAATAAATCAACAACAACAGGAATTAGATTAGCGTGGTATAAACACAAATAATGTGTAAACGAAAGAAGTGTGCTGTATTACCGAAAATTAGGAAAAGTCCGGATAAAATTGCAAACCCATAAGAAACTCCGAGTTCACGGCAGAAAATGTAGGACAATGGTGGGACCATTGAGCCGGTGAATGCTGGTATAAACCTCATGCCGAAAACGGGTACCCATGACGGGTACGGCGTGCCAATTCTGTCAAATCGAAAGGTTCCTGGAAAAAGATTAATTTATTTACACAAATTGCAAGGAAATCCCATCCCATTACTCTTAATATGCAATTTTTGGATCGAATTCCGAAGCTGAGACATCGTTTACCATTATAGGAAGGGTCAAAGAGAGCTGCGGATGCTGCGATTAGCTGCTTTCCCAACGGCGGATGAGGATCAAAGAAAAATACTCGTCGAAGGTAGAGTGATGCATATTTTCCGTAGTGAAGCTCGTCAAACCTAAAAGAATTCAAAGTAATTTTACGGTTTAAATTGAGATTAGTTAGTTCCTGTTCACATAATAAATTGGAACGGTGGCCTCACACAATATTTTGAGGATAGGTCAAATTATAGAATCTTGTCGCAGCAGATAGAATGAAGATGGACACGGCAACTAAGTCCAATCGAAACGAGATTTCTCCAAAGGAACCTTCCTGACTATCCACAGAAACAGATCTTCCACGATTCTTTCGTGGAATCGGATGAGATTCGTCGTTTACTTGAAATTCCAACTCGGATTCAGAAGGCGGTGTGTGCGGCTCAGATTCTCCGTCACCCTGTAAATATACAATTTATAATTATTTATTAATTTGTCATTCATCAAATAAATAGATCATTTTTACATATACTTATGCTTCTTCAAATTAACGTCACACTAGACTAGACTTTAAATTGAATTCAATAATAGCAGCTTCCTAACAAAACAACCGAACCGAACGCGTACCGGAAACCCAAAACTTTTATTAGAATGAATTATTTATAATTTGCTGGTCGAACTCACGGTTTCTCTAAGTTGTAGTTCCAGTGTTTTTCGTATTTCCGTAAGCGCCGTAGCACTTGTGGTCCGCTCTCGTACTACCATAATTTGGAACTAATTGTCTACGCTGTTAAAAGTTAACATTAATATTGATTCGCACCAGTCCAGTCAGCGTCCAGATTACACGTTATCGAATAAATAAGTATTACGTGTATTTTTTAAAAAATGGAGACTGCAAATTAAAATTTCTATGGACTGGCGAATTACCTATGTAGTTAGTACTAAGAACCAATTCTTGGCGTCAGTGTCGTCAGGTCAGTGTGTGTCCAGTTTCGTATCTGACTGAACTGTCAATGTCAACTGTGGGCTACAAAATGTTTTTCCGCGACTTAATTAAATTACAATGCATTCTACATTATTCCAGGCAGCGTACGTACTATGTACATACATACCTGTCTGTGTAGCATTCCTTTAGTTGACTGGTACCGGACCGGATCCCCGCCGTCGGCAAAATAGAGTTCAATTAACTCGCCCGCGGGCAGCGTAAAGGAACCAAAATAAATATTTTTGCTCAGCTTCAGCTTTTTTTCGAGCATCAGGCTGGCACGCCAGACAGTCAACTTCAGATTCGTTTCGTTATGCACGACTTATTACATAGAAGTTTGACAAAATTTCAACTGCATTATGCATTTTATAGTTCATAATTCATTTCTAAAAGTACCTACTAACAAAACTAGAAAATTTGGCGAACTGCGCACTTGGAGTTGTTCTTTTTAAATTCTGACAATATTTCATCTATGTATGACTTTTAGCATCTTTCCACTTCTAGAATTGGAATGGGATTAAAAAGATCAGATTCGTGTTCAATTTAAATATAATTTGTAGCAAATTATCTCCCGTACTTTTCCAGTTTTCAGTGTACTGCGTATTATATTTCTAATATTTGATGCTAACGGCTATGCATCGATTTTGAGGAGACAACTATTTGCAATTTGCAACTACGATTTTAGTATCTTTCATTTGGAAGTTGAAAACCTCCCGTTAGACACTAATATTTACGCACAGAAGACGTATTGCAATGCAAGTAGAGGAATAACGCCAGAGTATTATTCTTGTATTTTATTATTACACGCGTATAAGTTGAAAATTCATAGCTTCGGATTTTGAATCTTTGCGAGTCAGACCTTGAGAAACTCACTGTGTAAAAAATGCTTTTCATTATTTAAACTACTCATTTTTTGGATTAGGTTTCGGGTAATCAATTGATTTATTTTGAACTGCTTGTTGATTCTTACATTTTTACAAAGCAGGTTTTAGTAAGTATAAAATATTTAGCTAAATATATATATTTTACAAATAGTTTAGTAATTTTTAGTAAGTTTTTCTTCATTTTCGACAAAATTCTCAGTAGAGTAGGATGAGATTGAGAGTATAATGTGGGGCTCAAGTCTCGGCACAATTTGTCGAGATATATTGGTAATTTTTTTAGTACTTAATTAACAAATTATTTTCTCATATTTTAGTATTGTTACATATTTCGGCGTTCTTTTAGAAAAAACTATAACCTTTCTGTTTCTGATTTCTGACTGAGGAAATGATTTCCAAATCTTTTGGTCATAATTCATGATGATTGATGATAATTAGCTATGAAACATACTCTACTCTATACGGAATTTTCCTATTGATGGCATGAATTATGAATTATGGACAATAAAATGTGGCAACACGACACATGACACACGATCGAACATAACCAGTAGTAGTGACTACGTGAGTGACCAACAAAAATGTCAATTATTTTCAATTCAGAATTATGAACTCAGGAGCCGAGGAGGGATGAAAATGAGTTGCCAACTTGTATTTCACAGTGTCCAATTTCACGTGATTCGGGCGGCTCAACTAATTTTCCGTCCTCCATTCTTTGAATTCAAATCAAAACTCTGACTTTCATTTTCAACTTTCACTTTATTATACTTGGACTTCTCAAAATTGGATAAGTAGCTTTATTTTTAATTTTGTTCCATTCTAATTTCACATTTTTGCAATAAGTTACTCAAAATTGTCACTTCAGTTAGGACAGATTCCTCTCTGTCCACGTCCACGGTACGTATCTGGAAATATACCCTGTATCATGTAAGAAGAATTTTAGAAAATATGTCGCGTAAAATTGTTTGACCTGACCGGAAATTGGAAGATTTTCCAAAAATTTCTATTAATTAATTGTAAATGTACATTCAACATTGCAGCAATGGAGCCGCCATCAACCCCGCCTTCCGAGTTTCATGATGTGAAGAAGCTGATTTGGGGAAATCAAATTAAGGATGATCTTTTCAAGCGGTGGTCCCAGGGTACCTTGAACCGTTCACTGTTTAGTTACGTTAATCAAAAATTTACCTACATGTGGGTGTTAATTTAAATTTAATTGCGTGGTGCAGGATTTGTGTTCAGTCCAGAGGAACCCTCGGCCCTCGTTCAATTGGAAGGAGGACCATGTGGAGTAATTGCACCTGTGCAAGCCTTTATCCTGAAGTACATCCTGCTGGACGAGACCGTACTCCAAGATAACCTATGGCGTCAGGTGAGTCATTCATGTACAATATATGTTAGCTGTTATTGCAAATTGCAAATATATATTAATTAATTGGGAATTAAATTAATCCAGCTTCCGGCTGAGAAAGTGGACAGCTGTCTCTGCCAAGCACTGACGGATATCCTCTACCACGCTGCCACTGCTAACATGCCACCATCTGAGCCTTCTGATCCTCCCACCTCCATGACCTCACCCGCTACAAAATTAGCTTTGATCCAAAGTCAAGCCTCTTCCTCAACAACGAATGTACTCACGCCGGCCTCACCTCTGCCAACTGGGAACGTTCCGGAAGAAACTTCATCGCCTTCCAGCTCTACCTCAAACCCAACAACTAAGCCCAACCCACCATCGCCCGGAAGAATGAACCAGATATGCCTCGTCTTTCTCAATGAACCGCTCTCAAGTAGAATTTCGGCAGAGTCGGATCCGGAATCCATGACCACGCCACCGAGTATAGTTGAGTCGAACAAAAGACTCCAAAGACCTGAACAAGAAATATTTCATCGAAATCTTCGTGTGTTGCGTCTGGAAACGCGGGCTCAGGTTGAGTCTGTTCTTCGGGATAAGATTGAAGTTATGAAGGGTTACTATGGAATTCTCCAGTTTTTGTATTCAGTCATTCTTACCAAGGTTAGCACGCCACGTTCATTTAGGCTGCAGCTAAGTTAATTCTAATCGCGCGGTGATTACCACTGTTTCAGGGTATTGATGAGCTGAGTAATGAAATGTCGGAAGCGGATGCACTCATTGATCCTCTTCATGGCCACGGTAGTCAGAGCTTAATTAATTTGATGTTGACTGGACGGGGCGTGAACTATGTTTGGGATAACGAACAAGATGTCGGCGGAATGAGTAAGTTTCATTATTTCCAGGAAGTTGCTTCTGTCTCGAATTTAACTGTTCAAACACTTTGGATTTGTAGAACTTGTCGGTATCATTAAACCTGTGGAAATCGGCTTCCTCACCATTTTGGAAAAACTCCGCTACTGTGAAGTTGGTTCGTATTTCAAAAATCCCAAGTTTCCAGTTTGGGTTGTTGGAAGTGAGACGCATTTGACGGGTAAGCATGTACATGTGCATTTGAATTTGAAGCATCCAATCGTATCGACCGTTACTAGATTGTTTGACCTCCTTTCAGTGGTATTTTCAACCAACATGGGCCTGGTTTGCCCTGAAACACCTGCCGAAACGGCCCGCCGTGTATTTCATGCCTATGATCCTGAAGGAAACAATTTCATTTCCACTATTCTTCTAGACGAAGTGATGCAGGCTCTGGAGCTGTTCAGTGACTCTGAATAGTAAGAACTTTCGTCATGTCATAACTAACACGCTTCGCTTTGGCTAACGAATCGTTTTGTAGATAGTTATGTCTATTCTTTGAGTTGTAGTGTGGAGCTGATGAAAGCCCGACTGGATCCTGAGACCCTGGGTATTATTCTACTCAATGACTTCATGGACGAATTCTTTCCGAAGGAGAAGCTTCAGAGACCTGACACGTTCATTGTCTATCACTACAATGGACTTCCGAGATCTTCCGTGGGCCGAAAAGTTGTGTATTCGGAGGGAAATGCTATTTTGCTCGAAACGGATCTTCGCTGTCTCTCAGAAGACAATAAAATCCTGACTTGTCTCCAAACCAAATGGCCTAGCATAGATGTGAGCTGGCTAAACGGATCCACTCCTTCCATTAATTAACCAAAGAGGCCAGGTTAGTCAAAAGGATAATGACTCTTTTACATACTTGTACCTTAAAACTCCAGAGTTGTGTCTCTTCCGCCATGTAGGTATTCAATTTCAAATAATTCAACTGCCTTTTCGTTCGTCGAGAACAATAACTATTCTCAAAATGCAATTTCAGTCGCCTTAGAATCCTAACTGCAATATCTTACAGACTTCAAGTATCATCGGCTACTGTGTAATACTATAAGTTCAGTTTATGTAATCAAATTAACTGACATCAATAATTGACGTTAGAATCGTTCTCTGGGTCGCGGTTAAAGTGGGTGAGCGCGAGAATTGCCCCAAACTAGGAATAGCACCACCATTCTCCTAAGTTTGTTGCTATGAGCATTCTTCCGTTATCAACGTAATTACATTCTTCACACGTTTAAAATAAAATACGATGCATTATCTCTAATCTGGCTGCAAATTTTTTTTTAAGAATCAAAATTTGAGGAATTTTAAGGGACAATTCTCGTACTTGCCCACCCTATCACATTACAAACATGTTGTTTGTATGTGTATTGCTTTATAGATATAGCCTTTATTGAATTTTAAAAGTGTGACCTGCTGGATCATAACGTGCTGCAATTGGGTTAGGTTAGATTCCGAATTTGCCTGGTTCACAAGATAATTTTTAGGAATTAACCATAAATAACCCTTCCAAAGATATGCAGCTCGGAAAATCCCGGAGGTCACACAGTAATATTCAAACCGTTAATCTTACGTTAACAGATATTTCTATAGTTTATAATTAATTACCCTCTTTTCTTCTCTTTCAAGTATCAAATGTGAATAATTTCGTGGTCTGCTAACTAATGTGGTTGTTCATTCATCAGTGATGAAATGAAGGATGTAATAGGCAATAATTTGATTGCTGTCAAACTCGGTTCACGTGAATAAATTAGAGATATTTCATATTTTAGGTGGTCAAATGTGATTATGCTTTATTTCGGCGGGTTTCCCGATGCACACAAAGATATAAGCTATGAAAATATTTAATTTTCATATGAAAACTGCGGATATTTTTGGACCAATTCTGAAAAGCTTTTTCGGAATGTTCATCACAGGAGGTTAGGCTGACTAAATGCATCTTTTGGTCAAAAGTGTTTCAAATTTAGCTTGAAATTAAATAGCTAACTAAGTTAGTTGGGCTTGTCCGACAACTTACACAGTGTTTCTAAATCGCAATCGCTCGTTATATGACTCATGCCGGTTCGAAACTCGTCAAAGGAACAGTAGAGCTTCCCATTGCAAGCATTCAAAGCTATTTCCTTTTCTTGAAATAAGGTTCCCACCTTGTATTCATTACCGGGACACCTAGAAATAATAGAATCGTATAAAGTTCAGAGTGTCCAGACGCCAGGCGCACGAATTACTAACAAATCTGGAGCATACTTGTACAGGACGATGGCAATATTTGTTGCAAAAGTGTCAATTTGACTCGTTCTCCATTTCCTATTGGCTTGAGTCTTAAAATTGTCCCCACGGAGTGGTTCCTTGTCCTGAAAAAGCCCAAGACGGGCCAGAAGCTTGAGCGAAGTTCCGCTGTGCGTAAAATAGGCAAGCAGACTGGGCGTTCCTTCGCTATCATTAATTTTCTTCCTGTTAAAATTCAAGAGACAGGTCAAAGATTAGAATTAAGACGATGTACGGTATATCATTAATTTTGAAACCTACGCAAAATTGGAGACAACGTCCTGAATGGGTGGGCAGGCCTGTTTGTACGTGAGTTCATATCCATACCCATCAATCCAGTAGTACTCGATATCCTGATGATATTCTAAAACTTTCAAGTCATCTTCAGTGAAGGCACTACACCAAGGGGACAGTTTACCGGCATTCCAAGCTGTTTCAAAGGAACAGGCTAAGTACATCAGTTCAACGTCCTTGAACTCCAAGGTGCTTTCGTAGCCTAGTCGCTTGCTAACAGCTTTGAGTGTAGCTTGAAATTCTGCGGTTGACTCAAAATTACGTTGTTCCTTGTAGGCATCTGGGTTCTTGTCCACTTCTTGAATCCATTTTGGACAGCCTTTGTAAAACTGCCTTTGTAAAACAGAAGATTTAAATCAATTGGAAATCGTAATTAGAAAAGTATCACTGATTTGAAATGAACAGACGACATACGCGAAGCACAGGATCCGCTTTCGTTCCAGGTGGGTACCAAACCTCTCGGTGCTTCTCTTCCCCGAAAAGTGTGATTGCAAATGCATTGGCACTGGCTTCGGCCCGCTGAGTTTTCGTGTACTTGAGCTAATGTGCAAAAATTGGTTCAATATGCGAATATCTAAAGCTAATCTTTTGTCGTACGGGTACCTTGCTATTTACTAGGAATTCTAAATACCTTGAACGTTTCATTTCTGTATTCCTGGTTGAAAATAGAAGGGAACATTTGCTTATATCGATTGGCGATTCCAATGAGTTCCACTTTGCCTTGAGCAACTAAATATTTCTCTTCAGATTCGCGTAAATCCGAATCATCCGCCGTTCGAACTGACTTGAAGTTGGATAAGTCTTTTTCGCACAATTTCCCTGCAGATAATTAAAAAGCTGTTAAAATTAGACACTAAAGATAATTTAATGTGGTTTTCATCAATTTACCTCTCCCATCCTTGTGATTCTTCAGAATTTGATCTCTAAGTTCTGGCAAATGACCTTTCATTTGTGAAATGATTTCCTCGCTCGGATTCCTCGTTCCATGCCGTACAATTATCCAGACTTGCTCTGCAGTGCAGCCTGCAATTCACGATGATGTCATGTTTTTAATCATTGTCGATTTTAGAAAATTACTTTAGAACAATTAATTTTAGTTACAAACCATTTGGCTTGTGGACGGACACAGGGTCACTGAATAAGTAGGGACTCTTGGTGGAGAGATGTCGAACAGTGTTTGGGAATGCAGAGTGACAGCTCTCAGATCCATTTCCCCAAGAGGGCAAGATTCCTTCGAATTCAAAAAAGTAACCTAGTCCAACTGCCGCTATCGTTACACCAATTACGGTGATCAGGCGGAGCATCTTCAGTCTTCCGTTCCTGTAAGTACATAGTTCAAAATTGACATGTTAGTGACTTTATCATGCACTATGCCCATTGTTGAGTGACTGGTGACGGTGACTGGTGACGGTGACTGGCGAACAACGAACTAAATTTTGCACGGGTTTCCGAAAAATGTACTTACAAATTGTTTAAATTGTCCACGCAATTAAACTTAAACAGAAATTTTACATTTGACATTAGTTAGCGCTTACGACGATACAACTGCGACAGTTATCGTTAAATGTGTTTACAAATGAAACGCGTCTGTAATGAAATTAACAATTAATACATTTAAATTGAATACATAGTGTAAATGTAAATGTG
>JAQFYU010001390.1:0-15078 GCA_034694905.1 Ceratophysella granulata
CGACTTTGTGTCAAAGTCGTATCCACCTTGAAGCGTAAAGTAAATTATTCATTCTACATGAAAATGGATAACTATTGTTGTCAAACCACAGCATAATTTACTGCTATATTTTTAGAACTCTTAGAATGCAACCAAAGGCTAATTCCAATCAATCAGTCACTCAGCATCTCGTTTAGCTTACAAATCTGCCATAAAATTATATGAGTCATGCGTTGAGCTTATGACTTGATTACATTTTACATTTCACATTAGACTGGAGCATGACAATGACATGACTCAGATTTCTGTGAATTTGAGAACAAGCCACCTGCTGCACCCTGCACCTGCCAAAGTCAACTTACTACATAGTACAAAAGAGTGTATTTAGAAGTTTGATGCTGTTCTGTCCATTTGTTCAGGGTGAATCGAAGATTGTATTCATGTTGTGAACTATGCGATCCAGATGAGTCTGATATTTTGCTAACTAATCAATCAGTCTCATGTATTGTAAAAATTCAATTCATTGAACGAGTTTCGGAATTTTACCAATTTTAAATCAAGATTTTAGAATTATTTTAGAATTATATTCTAAGAAGTACAAAAATGAGCATCAGGTGGACTGGACTGGAGGGTTATTCCCAAAAACAATGCGCAATAACTACATGTACAAGGTGGTTTTTGATGCAAAAATTGTTTCCAGTTTTAAAAATTTCTCGTCCAAACAAGCTAAGAGAGAACTGAGCACCTTGTAATTATGTTCTTTTGAAACTATTTTGAAATATCGAGAAATATTTGAAGATTTAAAAGCTAATGAAAGAATATTTTGAAGAACTTTGAAACTAATTTTCAAAAATTACGTTCGCATGGAAGAATCAACAATTGGGAAAAGCAGGTACCGGATAAATTCTAAAAAATGGTGCCGTTGCCAAAACTATAGTGTTTTCCGCTGTTAATGTGAATTTTTACAATTTTTTGAGAAGGTGTAAAAATATATATTTCGAAGAATTCAGAGCATCACATTAAATCAAACATGAGTCTCTCGTCAACCTTTAGTTTAACAGGCTGTGCCAGCATAAATTTCTATGTATGGTGCATTCTGTGAAGATGTTGCATTCGACTCACGCTGTACAATATATATGTAGTACATACATATGAGGTGAGGGTGTATATAATATTTGCCATATTTATACATCGCAGAAAAAGTTGAGCCAAAATAAAAAAGAATAATTTCCGATATTCACAGCTCGCAAATCACAAACACTTGACAGCCAAATAAAATAAGCACTCGATGTCACCAACAAGGCATGACTAATCAAATCAGAGAGGATGTTTATTGTAGATAGCTAAAAAGGTTTTCGGTAAATATTCGGATAATTCAAAACAAATGCCACTTCCAATATTCGTAATTACATATTATATTAGAATTTCAAATATAATTCAAACATATCAAAATAAAATCCGAATTTCAGCCCCACTTTCTTTTAAAAGAATTTAACTGTCGGAAGACGGACAAAATTTGAAATTTAATTAGCATATCAAATAACCAGAGGACACAAGTTTTATTATAATTTATAATTTCTATTTGTCATATCTCTACTACTTCTAATTCTATTATATTTAGTATTTCAACAGACAAAAAATTCAACCTCTTAAACAGATTGAACATTGCCTCCATTGCCTGAAACGGTGGCCGCAAAACATCGGATCATATGAATTGAATACACTCTATAAGTAAAATAGATGACTCCAATTAAATACCACCACCAAACGCAACCGTAAAAGAAAGTCGCAAAGAAGAACAACAAACCCAAACCGCAAAACACAGCCTGTGTGATGTACCACCCTGTACATTTCCCGCTTTCCCTCTGTAAATTCCAAATAAATTGGTCACAAATAGAAATATTAATTAGGAAAATTGACAAGTGAAAAATTTTCAGCTTACATTATTCACGCCTTTCCATAGAATGCAGAGTAGAAGAACATTCACAAGAAATATTATCAAGAAAATGACGTAAATTGCAATGACGAGTCCAATTGCAAGATTTAGAACACCGTTCGCAACCTCAGGTGTTATTTCAAGTTGGTCACCGTTGTACGAATTGCCATTTCCAAAAAAAGTCGGTTTTGGAGTTGGAGGAATTATGGCACTGGCTCCAACGAAAATTACAATCGTGATGATGACTTGGGCCAGGTAGAATATTCCCAAGATAACCGTGATAATCTGAAAATTATAGAAATATGTATTAGAACAATAGAAAACAGTTATTTTTCTATTGTTTAAGAAAATATGCTACAGCATTACCGTTTCAATAATAGCAACAATTTTCCCATGCTTCTCAAAATTTAGTTCCATTTTCCTTTCCTGATTTTAGATGTTATTCTATCAAATGGCAAAAGTTAAATCTGAATTCGATCAAGTGATTTTGCTAAATGAAGAGAATTGTAAGGATTTCTTGGGTTTTAGTCTGCTCTGTTCTCGGACTAATGATATCCTTATCTAAATTCAATGAACCCTTAAAAATTCGAATAAGCAGGTGTTACTTAGCTAATGTAAATAGTCATGATTCAAAGGTGGGGGTCTCTGCATTAATGTATTCCTTTGTTTGGACAGAACGTATTTTTGGAGTGAGTCTACATTTATTGAGAAGCTTGCTAAAATCTCAGTAATACTTTCAGACATGCAAAATATCAATGTTTAACGGATGCGTGGTTTTGGCTATTTCCATTTCCAGATTTCAAGTATCTTATCATTTGAAGATTGGTTCATGGCCGGGTGTGAATTTGTTCATTTATCTCTTTTAAGTTTTTGGAATTGCGGGCTTAAGGTAGAAATGTGGAGTGAAATTCAGTGTACCTAATTATTTTATAGGAGAAGAAAAAGTTGCTGTGCAAAAATTGCATGTAATGCAGTCTACGTTTATGCGAGTTTTGATAAAAAGGCGACGTCTTACCACTCACAATAAACGGTCGCCTTCTATTTTACAGGTGTACACAGTGTACACGTATTTTGAATTGAGTGGACCTCGACAATGTAAAACATGCATTAGGCCGACAAGAAACAGCCCGTGAATTATTGTTGGGTGGAAATAAATAGTCGGCTACAATCGTTTCAGTAAAAAAAACTAACTTTTTCAGTATTCAATTAGTTTTGTTCTAAAGAATGATTTAGATATGCTTTGACTAACTAACATTACATACTGTAAATTAACCAGACTTTGCTGCCTTAACTGCATTTAATTATAGGTTGTGTATTGCCAAGAATTGTGCTGAAATCACGTCTAGCATTGCATAAATGCTTTTTTTTACTAATTCATAATTTTTTAGATATCCTTTAATTAATCAAATATTGTAAATCCTAAAAGCCTGGAACAATAGCTGTTCAAAGCCAACCAATTCGAGTACTTATTTTATTAAATCTGGGTAAAACAAAGGAAATTCATATGTCAATAATACAATACAGTAATTTATAGCTTAGAATAATAATTTTTTTTATTGCAACGAACAAGGAGCTTCATGCTCCGCCAAATAATTGAAACCAATAGCCATATTTTTAGTACTTACATATTTGAAACTCATTCTGCTATATTTTATTTTGTATGTTTCACTACAAATCAAATACAAAGTGGAAAAGTGGAATCGTAAGATGGTCAATCTTTACTTAGTGGTAGAGATTCTAGGTTGAACATGCAGAGATATCGTTAGAAAATCGACGGATGACATGGATTGAATAGATTCTGTAGATCAAATAGATCCCTCCAAAAATGTAGGTATAGAGATATAAATTTCCGAAGAGAGAGTTCCAGCAAAACAAAAATACCACCGTTTCACAAATCAGAGCCTGTGAAATCCACCAAGTCTTGCATTTCCCACTCTCCTCCTGTAAAATTAGGAATAATAAAATCATCAATTAAAACTTTGATTAAAAAATCGCCAAATAAGTTGACAATCATTTTCTGCAAGATAATAATTTAGTTCAACACAGATTTTCACGCATATTCCTGCTCCTGCTTACACAAATTTATTTAATTCAATTTTATGTAATCAATTTTTAAAGGGCAAAGAGCAACCTAACCTACTGTAGCATGACTTAACTTAACCGAACAATTCTTTGTGTGTGTTAATTTAACCTAAATTAGCCACATTGAAACTATTTTGCCGTTAAACTGCGTATTTTTTTCTGTGAAAGTACGTTATAGACAAAATAAGCCATTTCGGGATGAAACTGACTATCTTTGCTGTGGAAATAGATCTAGGGCAAATAAGTTGTAAAATATTTTTGCGGTGAACGTTAGTTATGGGCAAACAAAATATTTTGGGATGAAAGTGAACAATTGTTTGGTGAAAGTAAGGTATCAACAGAAAGGTTCTGTATTTTGGAATGAAACTGGATATTTTTGAGGTGAAAGTAAGTCAAGGACAAACAAGTTATTTTGCTGTGCAACTTAATATTAAGTTATGGAAAAATGAGTTTTATGTGGTGAAACTGAATATTTTTGCGGTGAAAGGAATTTGACAAATGACAAATAAGTTAGTTTTTTTTTGGTGAAATTTAATTTTAGGCAAATTAGTTATTTTGCAGTGAAAATGAATTTTTGTGCGTTGAAAGTAAGACGAAGTGAAGATGAAAGTTATTTTGGGATCAAACTGATTATTTTTGCGGTGAAAATAGGTTATGGACAAATAGGTAAGTTGGCCATAGCTTACTTTCACCGTGACAATAGTTATTAAAGTTTCACCACAAAATACCGTATTTGTCAATAAATTCCTTTCACCGAGAAAAAAATTATTTGCCCATCACTTACTTTCACCTTAATAGTATAAAGTTGAACAGTAAAATAACTGGTTTGTCCATGACTTACTTTCACCGCAAAAATTTTCAGTTTAATTCCAAAATATGTATCTTTATCTAATGCTAGATACCTTACTTTCACCAAGAAATATTCACTTTAACCCAAAACCACTTGTTTGTCCATAGCTATAACTTTCACCGCAAAATATTTTGTTTTTACTGCCAAAGCAAAAAGTACGGTAAAAGTAAGTTATTGACCAACAAGATATGCTGCGGTGAAAATGAATATTTTCCTGTTGACAGTGACAAATATATTTATCATAATATCAAATATATTTTGTCTTATACATTTGACAAATATATTAAAATGAATTTTAAAGCAAACCAGCAATTCTGGAAACAAAAGTTGTTCTGAAATTAAATTGAGCAGAAAATATATCAAAAAATAATCTTATTGTAAAAAACAAAAACGTTAATAAAATTGGAGAAAGCAAACGATAAGGATTTCTATTTCAATTTCAACTTACCATGTCAACTCCCTTGCGTAAAGCCAAGACCAAAACCAGATGAACCAGAAATGTGAAGACAGTCCAATGAACTGCCATTATGGCCGTTCCAGCAGGAAGATAGTGTGTCACCTTCGAATCCAAAGTATGATTCCCATTCTCAGTTGTCCAACCTGGTGCTCCAGAGAATTGGTCACCCTTACCATGGGTTTCAGCTTCAGTCATGTTTTTGATGTTCAAATCCGTGTCATCCCTCATAGCCGGCGCGAAGGGTCCGTGAATTATTGGATTGAAAATGCCCATCTTTACGTTGGAATGTGGGACGAATCCCGCAATCGAGACATTCATCACAAATAAAGTTACCAAGAGACTCAGAACGCCAAACATGAAGACGAAAGCCTGGAAGGAAGAGTCAAGTGTCAATTTAGGATGCCCCTCATCGCGGAATTCAAAAATAAAAGATTTTCGCTAAAATTGGGATTTGTTTTGAAACAAGAAATGACAAAGTCCCGGTAAATAAGGTAATGGAATTAGATCTTTTCAAAATTACTATTTCCATGAGCAGGATTAGTTCGGCATAGTTTGGCTTCATGCCCTTCTTCCTGCTGCTGAAGGCTCCCATTTCACTTATTTGGAACTTTGGTGCTTTGACGTTGACCGTTGACAGTTGTATGAAGTGCTTAGCCGGATTAAATTCTTCCGCTTTTGAAATATTTGCAATTGAACTCGAGCATGCAAAAATTCTGTAAAATCGACTAGTTTTTTCTAAACCCCAAATATATCTGGCCGCTTCACTTGGTGAGTCCTAATGAACGATTCAAAATTGGTCAATTGAAAGGATTAAATTCGGAGTGCAAGAAATACCCGAGTTTTGAATGTGCAGTTGTGCAGTTTTGCATTAAAGTAAATAAATATTTCAATAGACAGAGCCCGTATCTTACTAAACTGACTAAAGTCCAAATTTATAAAAAGCCTTCAAGGAGAAGGTGGCCAGCCAGACAGATGATACATAGATGCGTTCTAAATTAGCTCCACCCGTTCCGCCCTTCATCTTGATACACGCCTACAAGATTCGCAAACTGAAATTGGCAAAGGTGGTGAGTGGTAAGGGTATGCTAGAGGGAACTCTGGACTTGTGTAAAACAATGCTGGACTGGCTGCTATTATATTGTAAGTAACTGTAAAGTTATGTCAAGTCAAGTCAACCCTAAAACCCAGGAACATGACTTGATCAAAATACACACTACTATGTCCCCTATGAACGCACATGTTAAGATGGAGATGGAATCAGGTCACCATGTCACCACATAAGTCCGGGGTGTCGAGCATAATGCGAACAATATAATTGCGTTGTTGTGATTTGAAAATCTATATTAAAACCTAACTAAACACGGAGAGTCGAACCGTTGAACGGTACAATGATATGACCAAACTTCAAATATTTAAGTGTACTTGTTCTAAAATTATATTTTTAAGGCGTTATTTTGCTTATACACAAAAATGCGCCTTCAAATAAGTCTGGATATTTTTTTCAGTAGGTACCGATACCGATTCGGCCCACGCCACGCCCATGTGGAGTATATGTATGCACATGCACGTGTATCTCATCACTCATGAAATATAAAAAACATAATATAATATAGTTTGTAAAATATTGTTTTATTATTAATCTATCGTTAGGCATTGCCGTTCTCTAGCTTAGAAAATAGTTCCAGATTTATGGTCAGCTTTGAAGATACAATTTATGATTTAATTTAGTGAAGCAGAAATTAAGCAACTACGGAAGCCTTTTGCACATCGAATATTGTGTTGAGCTACGCAACGTAGTCTACGAATTCAGAATGGCTTGGATTTGATTTAATACTGGAAAGGATTGATAGCGGGTGACCCGATTCGGGTCCACAAGGGCTATGTGACGTCGTGTAAAAATGGGTCTAATGGTCCTAAACTTTGTCAGCCTAATTTTGGCAGATCACTTTGTCCAAGCAAGCCATATTAATACAATGGGTACCCAAATACATATGTCAGTCAACTTCTTAACCTCAGGAAATTTCGTAATTATGCCAATCTGAAATCGGCTTCTGGTACGTGGTCGTCACAGATGTCAAAATCTCATAGGTCCAACCCGTTCTAAATGATTACATGTCAAAAGCACATAATATGTCGAATGCACAGATGTCAAATCAGATATATCCTTTTCAGGATTAGAAAAGGGACTCAACTTTTTTATACATTTGTTTTGGTACAGAGGTGAATGTGCTGATTTGAGATTACGTGCTAATTGCAGCTAAAGCTCAGACAGAGGAGCATAATCTATGGAATTATTCATATTTTGAACTCAGACTCAACATTATCTTAAGCACTCTCGAAACCATCTGCAAGGACGCCAAAGACGTAATATTTAAAATACAACTCAAGCATTTTAAAATAAAGTGAATTTCAATCGTATTTTCTAAAAAACAATTAACCTTCTTAAAAAGGATTAGGAATTTAATTAGCATATAAAATAGCTACTGAACACAGTTTAATAATAAAAAATGTCACTTATCACATCTGCATTTCACTAAGCTACTGTTTTTACTATTACCTAATATTTTTAGTGCTTCAAATTCATTGAGAAAAAAGAAGAACCGCTTAAATTTTAACAGAGTGGACATTGCCTGAAACGGTAGCTGCAAAACATCGTTTGGTATGAACTGAATACAATCTAAAGCTGAAGTAAATCACTCCAATTAAGTAGCACCACCAAGGAAGGCCGACAAAGAAGAATAACAGCAACAAGCCCAAACCGCTGAACACAGCCTGCGTAATGTACGATCCAGTACATTTCCAGCTTTCCTCCTACAAATCGCAAATAAATTTGCCAAAAATTATGAATATTTATATTCAAAATTCTTTTTCAGCTTACGTTATTCACGCGTGTCCATAGAATGCAGAGCAGAAGGACTTCCACTAAAATTATTATCGATAAAATGACGAAAACTGCAACGCTGAGTCCAAATGCAAAATTTTGCAAACCGCTCTCATCCACCACAGGAGCCATAACAAGTTGTTCAATATTTTGGAGTTAGTGCATTTATGACACTGGAGGTACAAATTAACGATTACACGGGCCAGGTAGAATATTTCAAAGATAACGCGGTGAAAATCTTTAAACTGTTCAAGCGTTGATTTCAAAAATATAATACTTTATATTTTTGATAATTTGAGAATATTTTGTGACTATGTCGTTGTCACCTATGTAAATCGATGAGATGCAGGGATGGCGTATTTCCTTCAATTTAGCTTGTTCGGATAGGATATATTTTTGGAGTGAGTCCTTACGAAGCTTACTAAAATCTCATGAAGAAGTTCGGACATGCAAACATTATTATAATGGATGTGTGGTTTTGCATATTCCCAATTTCAGATTTCAAGTATCTTTTATCTTTTGAAGATTGGTTCGTCGCCGGCTGAGAATTTCTTTATTTATCTCTTGTACGTTTCTGGAATTGTGGAAGTGGAGTGAAATTCAATGTGATTATAATTATTGGCGAAGAAAAACTGACTGTACAAAAATAGCATGCATACATCATTATTTAATTACATTTTAATAAAAACGAGGCGGTTACCGGTTAAGTACTACCATTCACAATTTTATTTGAGACTAGCAGGCCCTTGAATCAATCAGTACATTGTACATGTACTGATCAGGATAGATGCATTGATTTCAGTTAGGCGCTTCATTTGCATTAAAAAGCGGTCGACAAATGTTTTGTTTCATCACTGAAAACAGCTTTTCCTTACTGAATTTTTATTTATTTATTTATTTTATTATTTATTGAACCCGTATGGGCAATTATTGACGACGAAATCGGGCACGATTACCAATACTATGTGTAGTACTACACGTATACATTTAATGAAGGGTTGCGTACAGTCAGGATTTGTGCTGAAATCACATGTCTAGCATCGTGCGTAGCATAAGGAGTGTTTCGCAAATTCATAAATGTTCTATTTATTAATTCATAATTCTTAGATATCCTGCAAATATGGTAAACCAAACCTGAGAAAGCTTGGTACCAACCAATTTGAATGCTGATTTTATTAAATCCATGTAGTAACAGAAGCAAAATGATAATGTCGACAACACAATGCATAAAATTCCAGCCAAAAAATAGTATAGCTTTTATTGAAACAAACAATGAGCTTAATGCTCCAACGAATTTATTGAAACCAATAGCCACAAGCCACATATTTCTAGTACACACTTGAATCACTACAAATCAGAGTGGAAAAGTCGAATATATGTAAGAATATAATCTTCATCTTCAGCTAGTGGAAGAGGTTGTATGTTGAACACTCAGAGATATCGTTAGCGAAACGACTGATGACCTTAATTGAATAGATTCTGTAGATCAAATAGATATCTCCCAAAATGTAGACAAAGATCGAAAGATTTTTGAATAGAAGGTTCCAGGTAAGCAAGAACACAGTCGCTTCACAGATTAGAGTCTGTGAAATCCACCATGCCGTGCATTTTCCACTTTCCTCCTGAAAAATTAAAATTAGGAATAATTAAACCATAAATTGAGGTCAAAATGAAACTGAATATTTTTGAGGTGAAAGTAAGTTATGTTTAAATCCGGCGGTGAAAATCGTATTTATTTACATTATGACGAATTATGACGTTCAATTTTGAAGCAAACAAGGAATTTCGACTTACCATGTAAACTCCCTTGCGTAAGGCCAAGACCAAAATCAAATGAACCAGAAATGCAAAGACAGTCCAATAAACCGCCATAATGGCCGTTCCAGCAGGAAGATAATGTGTCACCTTCGACTCCAAAGTATGATTCCCATTCCGAGTTACGCCATTTGGTCCTGATGCTCCAGAAAATTGGTCACCACCACCGTTGCCATAGGTTACAGCTTGAGTCATGTTCTTGATTTTCAAATCCGTGTCAATGGCCGGCGCGAAGAGTCCGTGAACAATTGGATTGAAGATTGTCATGTTGGAATGGACAGCGAATCCCACAATCGAGGCATCCATCACAAATAAGGTGCTCAAGAAACTCAGAACGCATAACAAGAAGACGAAAACCTGGAAGAAAGAGTCAAATGTCAATTTGAGATTGAGATATCCGTCTTCTTGGCGGATGTCAGTGAGGAGAAAAGAATCGGCTTGAAATCGAAACCGCCTGAATCCAAGATTTCGTTAAATGGGATTAGTTGTAACGAGCAATGTCAATGTCCCCCGGAAAAATGGCTAATGAAATTTGATCTGTTCACAATTTTACCAGTTCCAAGAGGAGGACTAGGTGGGCAGACTTTGACTTCACGTCTCTAATGCTGGGCGTCCCCATTTCACTTCTGTTGACCTTTAGTGTAGTGCTGTGTCGTTGACAGTTGACAGTTGCAATAAATGCGTAGCGTGATTGAATTCTTCCGCTTTTGAAATATTTGCAATCCAACTCGAGTGTGCAAAAATACTCTAAAATCTATTGGTTTTCTTAAACGGTCCAAATGGAAATCTGGCCGCTTCACTTGGTGAATTCTAATGAACAATTCAAAATTGGTTAATTGAAGCTATACAAATTCAGTGTGCAAGAAATATCCGATTTGCTAGTGTGTATTGCGTAGTATATTTGCAGCCTCGGACCGAAATATTTCAAAAGAAAAAGCCCGTATCAAACTCTAACTCCCGAACTAGACTCAAGTCCAGATTTATGCGAAGCCTTCAAGGAGAAGGCTTGAAGATTTGTAGATAGATACGTTGTGATTGGATTCCATCCGTTCCGCCCTTCATCTTGATAAACGCCCATACCCATAAGGTTTGCGAAATCAAATTGGCAAGGGTGGTAAATAAGTGGTAAGGGTAAGCTCGAGGGAACTCTGGACCTGTGCAAAGTTAACTGTACGGCCATGTCCCATGTCAATTGACTTGATCAAATATCAAATTACACATTGTTCTCTACGAATGCACAATATGCACATTTTAAGATGGGGATATGGAATCATATAGATTCCCTGTTAAAATGGCGAAATCGCTACTGGCAAAATGAAAAAAAAAACTAAAAAAAGCAGCTAAAAAATGAAAATTGCGAAGGTGTCTAAAATATTTTTAAAAAGCCTGAAAAAAATATTAATTTTTATTAGATGCGATTTTTTTTGAATGCAGGAAAAATAAATTATTTTTCAGAAGTGGCGAAATTGGAGGAACGGAACTCCTCATTCCACCAGGTGATTGTGCACACGGATCGTAGCTGCAATTCAGCCAAGAATTTTGGCTCAGGGAATCGTTGTGATGACATTCGTGCGGAGTTTATGTTTCGTTTCAAAGCATCAGCATGCGATAGGCGTGCTTAAAATTTTAAAGGCGTTGTTGTTCTTATACAGCAAAAATTCGCCTTTTACCCACCTTCAAACACATTTTTGGTGCCGATTCGACCTACTCAGACTCAGAGTATTTGTATTTATATTTACGTTTTCCCCTCCCTGAAATCGAAAAAAAACACTATAAATAGTTTTTAAAATTCTAATTTGTTTCCGGTGGACTAGTTATTCAATGGTCTACTGTTAATAGAGCGTTTCCAATTGACCGACGGGTTTATTGACCGATTTTGTTAGCCCGATTAAAAAAATCACCGATCAAAGTCATTGACCGACAGGATGTTTGACCGATTGAGTCCAAAAATCCAAGCTTAGACTGGGTGTGTTTATGCTAATGTTGTAACATGCAAATTTTAAGCCTGTAATAAAGGAGATTATGAAATATTGTGTACAAGCTCAACTTCCTTCGATTACTTGAATTCAGTCTCTAGATGCTTGCAAAAATTTAATCAATCAAACAGTTGTTACTATTGAATGTGAAGATGTGTGAAAATGTGTTACTTAATGATTTTAGTTAAGCTAGTGGGTTTAATTCTAATAACAGTTGTTTATTATTTATAAATCCTATTAGCACAGTAGGTACACAAATAATGTCAATCGATTTCTTAATTTCAAGGAATTTCGTCATTATTTCGGTGAAGGAGTTCCTGACCAAGTAAATTACAATTGTTTGTTCTCATAAAATCAATGCATTTTTAAACTCAAAGCATCATCGCTCGTTAGAATGTTGGGATCGAAGATAAGTGTGGAATTTAGATTCAGAATTAAGTAGTTCAAAATCGGGTTCATGCTATTCGCAATTCGCCTCCCATCCAGATTCTGGGTCACCAAACCATGATTTGTCATATGTCAACCTGAACTTGATATTTGAGAAAGAAATGAATTCGCGAATACGTCCGAATTACCTAACAACATAAACTCCGACAGACGTTGACATTTATGGTTTTATTAAGATCGAAAGCAGACTTTATCACTCAAAATTATCTTAATCCGTCTAGACATTCGCCATATGCCATAATCCATCTGCAGATGACTCAAAAGTCTGCTGGCTTGGCAATCTTGTTGGCGTCAGATCAGAATAGAATAGAATTTAAAACTTATTGTCAGGTGAATTGGACTTAATTGTAGCAGTACAGTAGTGACAGTAACTAAGCCACAGACTCCCTTTATTTAAATCAACATTTTAACTAAAATATTAAACAAAAATACAGAAACAAAAGCTGCAAAAACATGGAATCTTAGAATTTTATCTATGTAGCATTTCGAAATAGAATACATTTAAGGTTCATTTGAAGAATAAAATGCATTACTACACTGTAGCCGTCTTTGAAATTGCAAAGCTAAAGCCTAATTTGTGGCCGATATAAGTCACATCACATGATTTATTTATTTTGTCAAGTAAAATCAAATTTCGGATTCCTCTTATGAAATTATGTCAGTTAGATCCATGGAGTACGGAGTGATGCTGCGAAACAGCGGATGATGTGAATTGTGAATTGATGAGTAAATCCTGTGACAAGGTATATCGCTGCGATGCGAGGAAGTAGGCGTAAAATGACCTGCCCAAAGCTTAAGTCATTGTAGCATAGATGGGTACACTCCGGAGGGCCGGAGGGCCTAACTTGGTTCCGAGGGCCGGAGGGCCTAAGTTGGACCGGAGGGCTGCTGGAGGGCCGGAGGGCCAGTCTCTCAACTTTAACGCATAAGAGATAGGGAAATGGCCCTCCGGCCCTCCAGAAGCTCATTTTATGTCGGAGGGCTGGAGGGCCGGAGGGCCTAAGTTGGGTCGGAGGGCTGGAGGGCCGGAGAGCCTAACAAGTTCCCATCTATGCACTGTAGCAATTCCTAAGATGGACAAACCACAGAGGACGGACTGTGTATTCCATTCAAAGCAGTAGCCAATTTTCCCTCTGTAATTACAATCATTGAATATACGCAAAAATTCATGGCATTCAGGGCTTTCATCACTCAAAAATTGAAAAAAAACAGTACTTCGGCTTGGGCCAATAATCGAAAGAACGGACGGTTAAGAAGATTCTAATTTTGTACAATATTTTGAAAAAAATTCTTAAAATCTTCAAGTATTTTAAGTTATAATTTTTCTGAATTCCTCCAACAGCCTCCAATATTGGCCATTGCGGCAGTTATCAGAACGACTTTATCAAATTTTTGCTACCATTATTAATTTTCTTCGCTTATGACGCTGCATGCATCGCTGATGTGCATTGTGCATGTGCATGCATCGCTTATTATGTATTTGTGTGTGTATCTGTGATTAGATTAATATACAATCGGATCAAATTGTTACACACGTTTTCCGGCATTATACTTTTGTCAAAACTGATATCTAAACTTCAAATTAGTAAATCTGGATTATGCATATTTTTCAAGTCACCGTCACCAAACCTCGTAATCGTACTGAAACTTCAAGCGGCATAGACGCCAGGAAGACACGTGCATAAAAACGTCGTGTAATTAATTGGAATTATTTGAAATGAATTCCAGACATAATCACCGACACTTCCTTCTGAATGTCTAGACAGAGCTCGTAAATCTATTGATAACGAGGGATTTCTCAGCACTACTCATAAACAATACTTGCACTTTGATTCGAACACAATGCATTGTATTCTACATATTGTACATACTAGAGCAGAGCATTCTCACGCCATAAAAAATGAAAATGTGTCCAAGTGAAGTGACGCATCTGTCTAATTGATTATAATCAGATTACAAATTACAATTAAGCATTTTCGTAGCCTATATTTATGCATTTTATTTACATTTTTAAATCTTTAATAGGATATGAGAAAGGAGGTATATTACTGAGGTCATCATCTCAGTATTTCTGTGGCATCTTTTTATTGTTTTGGAATTTGGGCCAATTGCCCTGAACAGTTTACCAGCCAATGCAGCATACACACATTACATTATACACAGTGCATTATGAATATCAAAATGTATTCAAGGTTAGGTAATACGGATTCAATGCAAGGTTCAATTTTTGAAATACGTTAAAACAAAAACGTGTCATTTTATTTAATATTTAAAAAATGGTTTTCGTTCATAAGCTAAGCTTCGTTCCGATTTGTATTGCATATCTGTGCGACCGACGACCGAGGACTCCAAGCAAAAATATCTGGACCATGGCCATGGCATTGATTTTGGACTCCATGCAAATGCAAATTATCACATATTCAAATGGTTATAATTTATTGCTATATTATTGAACTCATTGCCACTTCGACAGTCGATTCGATACATTCATCAAACGATTTGCAAATACTCCATCTGCAGGTTTTGATTATTTTAACAACAAATTATGAAAGTGGCGTTCGTATGCGGCATATAGCCAATTGCAAATTGCAATTCAATTCATTAATGTTTCTCATTTTTCATACACTCATTATTCTTCATAATTTTATGGTACTT
>JAQFYU010001391.1:0-15077 GCA_034694905.1 Ceratophysella granulata
CCCAAATGACGGCGCCCAAATGTACCGCGCCCAAGTGACGGCGCCCAAATGACGGCGCCCACTTGACGGCGGACGGTATAGACCTCGTACATCCTTGACATTGCAGAATAATCTATTAAATTAAAATATTAATACAGTTCCAGGTTTTTCACCTGAGTTGAAAGTTTTGGGACGTAGGTGATCTACGTAGACAGTAAGCAAAAGCTCAAAATATGTGAGCATTTTGGAACGTGGTAAGATGCAAATCTAAATATGGTGTTAGCCAGTTTTCTTATTGCTTGCCAAATCTAGGAATTCTGCTAAACCACACAAACAACTAAGTACAACTTGTTTCCCCTGATGAGCTGTGTTCATCTAGTCGAGACATTATTGTTTGTGATTATAGCCGTTTTCACCAAAACAATAATATTTACTCCATTACAACGACTCGTACAATCACTCCATGTTTGTTTGGCGACATACCAGGATTTTAGGATGAATTTGTATTACTATTTTGTAAATAAACATGTGAAATTCTGTATTGGAAGGCTTACGAGTTGTCCATCGGATGAGGATGGTGGGACAACAGGTGGTCCAGAATCATATTTTTGGACCGAGAGGACGGTCGTGGGCCGAACTCCGTCTGCTACCATAATTAATTCTGACAGGTGGAGAGGAGGATCGTCAATAGCAAAACTTCAGACGACGTGGACCTGCAATTTTGGCAAACATGGAAGAGACAAGGTTAAACTCATCATATCAATTATGATCCTATCACTTATCAGCTCTCCACATCTTCATTTGACATGGTATTCATTACATATTGGATTTGCAATCACAATTCGCAATGCAGTTAACATTGACGAATAAGTCTGCATGAATGTATCATAAATCATTCTTCGACAATCAGATATCCATTTTAAGATGTTGCATATCTTACTATGCCAAATATGCATCAATCGCACCCAAAAAATTGATAGTTGCTTGATTTGGGTTTGCATTTAGTTGAATGTATTTGTTGCATTTGAGATTGAGATTGTATATGCAATAATAGTAGTGTTTATCACGCGTTTACAATAATAATAAATAATTTATTGGTTTTAATTTGTTAGCAGCCACAACTTCTTTATTTGCAAGTACAATGAGCTGAGTCTTGTATGCACCATTTCTTCCCAATATATATTTTTGGCGTTTTTTGTAAAATGTCTCTATCATGAACATCTGTAAAGAGCAATACTCTCCAAAATTGCATTTGAACGCAAAAAATTGTTTTTGGCTTAACAATGTTAAACCTTTGTGCTCACCGACCTGCTAAGAACTGCTGCCAGATTATTATTAGTACAAAGCAAATGATCAAATCGCCTACCAATGTCAAAACTGAGTTTACCCTCTTCAAATGCATTTAATTTTAAATTCCAAGGTATGATGCTTAGATAGCTCCAAGGACACTTTAATTAGTCAATTGTTCATTTGTAAGCTCGCTCTAAAGACGATATAGCCGATTAGTCTCATTCAGAATGCTTAGTTTGAAATTAGTTGTCAGTATTCAGTTGTTTAATACCAAAAACAACTTGTAGCTCCGCTTTGCAGCTTGAATATTGTACATATATTTTACTAATAGTTTCAGCTTGGTTTGATGGTTCAGGCGACTACGAAATATTTTGAAGCTGCCACATTGAAACCCTAAAAGGATTTCTCATTAATTATATACAGCTTGATTTCGTAATTTTTTTCCACTAATTAAGCTCAAATTTGACACATTCGGTGACTCTGTTATGATACTCGTGTTAAAATAAATTAAACAATTGATGACATTCAATTAATTTTACGCGTTTTGTAAATCTTGAATACGTGGAAGCCTGAATAAAGGATTGATTTATAAAAGCTTGCCTGGATTATTTAAACACACAGAAATGGAAGGAAACTGGTTAATCATACGGGAGACGAAAGTGTGAAGTGCTAAGACAATTTCATGAATACTTTAATTTGTCAAATAAATAGAAAGTTGAGGCCAAGGTCGGGCCGGGGTTGGATGTCAACTCTTGATTGTTCATTCAATCACTCCACAACTATGTACACGGTTCAGCAGGTGTCTATGTATTTCAGCCGCAGACTAATGTCTTCACCTTGCTATTCATCCTGCCCTCTCCATTTAGATGATCTCGACCTGTTGCATTCAGTGTGTTGCGGTAATTTGCATTGCATACCTGTGATATCCAGCTCCGTAGGATATTTCACAATTCACAATGACAGAAATCAATTGTTTGACAGATGATCGGATCGAATGATTGGTGTCGTCTGCAATACGAGGGCGGGACAATAAGTATTGATAATGAGCATGATGCTAAAAACTTAGAAATCCGATCTTTTTGCCATTGGAATGAGCAAATGAAAGTACTCTGGGGTTGTCCTATTTTTCAAATCGAGTTGAGGGAAATACGGCCAAGAAAAATTATTTAAAAAATTATATACGACACAAACATGGATTTACTCAAAATTGGGTGCCGATAGCTGATTAAGTTTTTAACACTAGGTGTGAAGAGTGTATTAATTAGCAAAAAAACTTGTTTTTTAAGCGGCAAAATTAAAAGGCTGTAGTTCTCTTTTTCGCAGTTTAGTAAAATACTCTCACTCCTTTTCATCCCGCCCCTCTTAGCTTCAAAATTACCTACCATTACACCTGAATTCTGTTTCTATTTCAAATAAATTGAAAAACAAGAATATATACATAGTAGAACATACATACGAGGGCTGTCCCAGAAGTTTTGCGGCCTGAGGATTCTGTTAACGATAGTTTTTGAAGAACAAGTTTTCATAACTTCCTAGCAAGTTGGAATTCTGAGTGGAAACTTTTTGATGTTATAATTGTGTATTAGTTTGAATGGCGTCAATTGATATTGTCTCAACACGCCCAAATCTTCAGGCTGCAAAACTTTTGGGACAGCCCTCGTATACGAGTCAAAACAGAATTTTTACGATTTTATGGCGGATTCATTTGCTAGTGTTTAGAGGAATACTCGATTAATCTAATATTAAACATTATCTATGAATTTCCAGTGCAGTGCTACATAATCATGTTTTTCTAACCATTTTTGTTACTTATTGTAAGTACACGCTAGGGTTTTAAATTCGCAAATAAACTACGAAAATAAATCAGAAGAATTGTGCACAGAGCGTCAATTGTACAGATTAACTGAATTGAGCAATAGTTTGCCTTTCAATTTTAACAGCTGGGATTAGTAAAACATCTTGGTCTCCGTAAAGATCAAGTGTTTAATAAACAAAATTCAAGGTTTGGCTTTACAATTTTATATCTATTTAATATTTAAACTCGCGGATTCTGGTGGTGACGTGACCAGTGACGTAATACAGAAAAATCATGCTAAGTTTATTTACTAAATGCATAATTAATTTTATGTACATGAGAAGTTGAGTGGTATTTCATCTGTTAACAATGTGCACCTGCTTTCCACCTTCCACGGAAACATAAATCATAAGACAATAGCTTAATAGAATTCAATGTAAATGTATTGTCTTCAGTATTTAATTTGAAATTAGCTTCTCGCATGCAATATGATTACTCAACTATGAACACACGTCGTTTTTAATTTCTGGGAAACCCATCACAATAGATGCATTTTTTGCATGCTACAGTAAAATATAATTTGCAAATTTCTTGCTGGTCAATTTTTGCAATGTTTTCTTCAGATATGATACGTCTATAGCTTCATCAAAGCTCAAAGCACAATTTCAGCTCAGGATTTTTATGTCATTCCTAGGATAAGATTTGACTCCATCATCCTTGTGTCATGTTAATACGGAAGTAAAATGCATCTCTCATCCCTTGTGAACGGATACTCTCACGCAAAACCTTGACATTGAGATTTAGGATGTACTTCTTAAGTAAGTACGAATATTTCGAATTATTCCTCGCATTTTTATCTGGGAACAGGTACAAGGCTGTACAAATGAAATGGATACTGAACTTTGATTTGCAGTTCGCTTCCGTGAGCTCAAAGTTATCGAACTACGGAGGAATTGGAATTAAACAGGCATCTTATAATAGCGTCCATTCTAATTCTGTGTTTAATTAAATTCAGCAACGAAAACGCTTCAACGCTTAATTTCCGCTTCGCAGTTTTGAATGCGGACCTAGATATTCGTCTTTCTGTTTGGTATAAGACGGAAATACACTCTGCTTTCTATGGCACTAGAACCTGATTTTAAGCAAAGGAATGATTCTAAATGTAAATTAATTTGTGAGACAATGCATTCCAATTCCTTAACCAGAATCTGAGACCCTCCTCGGTTCTCGGCCACGCCAAAGTTGGGAAGTGGCTGACGTCATTGCTTCTCAGCAAATTTAAAATGGAAATTCAACTTCATTAATCATTCCAATTCTAGTGGCCTCAGGTTCTAGGTTTGGCAAATTTATTTTTGGGCATGGGATGCGGATGGGAGAAATCTTGAATTGTGCTTGCAAAGTAAGCTTATTTATTTAAACTACCGTTTTCTTTCTGTGTAGGCGTTTTTAACAAATTGATCATTATAAAGTTTCTACTTTCTCAGAACGGGGAATCCTAACCAAGCTTGGCTAGTGCGACTACTTCTTATAAATGCATGTGGCTGTAATATGGATTCAACTAAAATCAGGAATCGCATCTATGACGAATGCTTCGTCATTTCCGACAGTATCGTCATATCTATTCGTCATCGATCTCACTGATGCACTGCACAACAACAGCTGAACCTTTAACCAGGTTTACGACTTGTTGTGTGGAACTTATCCATGATTCTCGCAATTTTAAGAATATCTGTATTACACCAGTGCATAAAAATTCCAAAAGTTTCCAAATGGAAGGTTAACTACAAACTACAACCTAGCCAACTGTTCTAATTTTTTAATTATTACCGGTAATTAGTCGTATTATCTCATAGAAATTATTTAAATTAATAATTTTGATGGAATCATTATGGAATTACTCGTACGCTTTCATCAGTAACGGAAAATTCCACTTAGCCAAATACAATAAATCACATTTCAGTGAGATTTAATAGAATTTATTGGGTTTTAGTGAGTTTTAAAGGTTTTTAACGGGATTTAATGAGTCCTAGTATGATTTAATGGTTTTAAGTGGGTTTTAAAGGTTTTTTTATGGATTTTAATAAGATTTAATGGATTTTACTAGGATTTAATGGGGTTTAATGGGATTTAATGGGATTTAATGGGATTTAATCTGAAGTCGGTTTTCAATTGTTCATCTCACTTTGGCTAAATCCCTCTTTTTTACCATTAAATCCCATTAAATCTTGCAGTTGCTCTGGGTTTCATTAAATATATGTTTTAAAATCGCCCATAATTTGAATGATCTGGACCAAACTGACCAAATCTTTATTGTAAATTGTAACTAATTTATCTCATATTTCTGAAAAATTAGATCCATAAATCTCACTAGGTTAGCAGAAGGAAGAGATGATATACCTTTAAATTATGTTAACTGATGCGGAAGCTCCAAATAATCCAAAATCCTGGACTCACAAATGAAATCACTTGTTCAAACGGAATGAAATACACCCTTGCACGCACACTAGCACGTATTTAAGAATGTAGATGAGCCTCCGGTGGACCGACACAGAACTTTAGGCCTAATTTCCTTTTGTACCAACTGAACTGAAATCGTTTCGTGTCTCAGAAACTGGGAGAAATGTGGGAAGAAGTGATGGGAATTAATTTGGAGAGCGGCTTTGCTTGCAGAATAATGTTCCTGCTGGTCTAGTTTCTCGAGTCGAGCCAGTTAAGCTCTACACACAATAGTGCTTTTCGTATAATAATTGTTTTTGGGAAAAGCTGAAAGACTGAGAACTAAAGATATGTGGAGAGATTGGAGAGGCTTGGCGTGGATCTCAATTGCAAATTGAAGACTGGATTTGGGATTCGGATGAGTGTTATGACTAAATATTTCTAAGCCTACGACCAATCTTACTTGCCTCCTCGTTAGCTGTGGAAAAAAGTTGCTAAAAAGTTAGTCTCCACGTCCCAACTACCTACAATCTACCTTTAATTTGCCTGTGTACTTGAAAGGCAACCTTTGTATGAGAAAACCTACGCGACTTTTACCTTGCACAATCCATAAATGGTCAACACAAGAGAAACGAGCGGAGTGCAAATTTTTTGTATATTCTCCTTTTGGCTCACTTGGATTTTTGTCTCATTGAGTAAAATTCCATTTCCGATAGGGCTTGTGTACGCGGTAAATAAATTAGTGGCTATTGCGGATGGCTTTATTAGTGGATCACCAAATTCCCAGAGATGCCCATGACTCAACTACGCATTATGTAATCCTATAGCTTAGGCTTCCACTATTGTACTTGGCGTATAAGCTCCCAATCCCAATATTCCCAATGCCATTCTTGTTTAGTTTCTGTGGCCTCACTCATCAGATCAATTCAGCTTTTCTATTTGTTTTTGGGCTTAGGCCTCTGCACACGCCAAATTCAATAGATTTGGATCCTAATTCAGAAATAATTTTGTCTTACTACTTTACTAGTGAATGACGGTTAATGCCAAGTCTGCTTTATGGTCGATTGAATTCTATAAATATTTTATACAAATTTTGTAGGTTTTACACTGAAATGCAAAGATGGCCAAAACCATTAAATTTTGAAAGCTTTTCTAAACTAAAATTTTAAACATCATGATTTGTTGAATTTAAAATTCGTCTGATTTCCAATTTTGATTTTTATTAAGTCGGTTCGTATCAATATTTTTGACCAATTTTGAAGGCATAATAACTTTGGATTTTGAAAACCGTGATTTCCATCTTTAAAGAATTGGTGATTTAAGGTCAAAATTGAAAACGAAAATGGTGACTTTATATAGCATAGTTTTGATTACATGGATTTTGTGATTTTGATTTTGATTTCGTAAATAATGATGATATAATTTTGGCTAATGATTTTAAAATCCTGATTTTTGGCTACAAAATGCTTTTGGATTTGCGATTTATATTTTCATAAAGTTCTTTAATTTTGTTGATTTTGAAGAATTTCAAAAATATATGAATCTGGAATATGAAAATCATGATTTACATATAATTCGACGATCTAAGGTCATATTTGTAAACTACAATTGTGATTCTAGTACAATATTACTCGTTTATTTTCATTTACCTATATGTATTTTGATGATTTTGAACCTGTCGAAAAATGCACGTATTTCAATTTTGATTTTGATTTAGTATATATCGAGTAGAAGATTTCTAATCAGTGATTTTTGAAATCATGATCTCACGATTTTGCCCATCCCTGCTGAAATGAAAAAAATTGGAATTTAACTTATGGTTTCAAATATTGAATTCGACCCGATACAATTGTCAAAGCTTATCAAAAGGCGACGACATTATAACATATTGTAATTTTTGTAATTTTTACAAGCTCAGCAGGCAATTACCAACTTTCATCCAAATCAACACGGGAAAGATTAACGAGCCAGTTAATTCTTAGAAGTCAATTTGTCTACCCACAGATGATTAGTCATACCTCAACGCGTGGCACCAGTATTTGACAAAGTAAATGACCAAGGTTTCCCAGGGTATTAAAACGACTCTAGCTTAGCTGAGCTGAACAAATCCATATTTTGCACGGGGAAGTTTGGAATTCATGTGCTCACTCATTCGGCATGTGTCACCTGTCACCCATACGAAGTATGTAATGAGCGCTTAATATTGACACAATTCCTCGTGTGTCACTGGATCATATTATTGCCTATTAAATGTCAGTTCTGTTTCTAATCACGATCAGGTCATCTTCATAATTCCTAATTCCCAATAGCTACAATATGATCTTTGTTGTCTGACGTTTGACAGACACACGCTGGCTGATACAGGTCGAGGTTCCCATAAACTGCTTAGTATTGAAGAAACGTGCGGGAGATAAGACTTGTTCCACGAGGCAGAGGCCATTTAATTGTTGGTGATATGATCAGTGTATCTATGACATGAAGTCTTCACAATGGGCAGATGAATGCAAATTAAATTCCCAATAGAACGGAGTTGTTCATGCAGGACTCGGCAGAGACAATAAAGGAAACAATAGTCGGAGTCTTCTTATCTTTGGGCGTGAAGCGGCAGGTGAGTGTCTCATCTGAGTTCAGGTTGCGTCATTTGACTCTTACGAGCCCAGACCTGGCACAGGCCAACTAACAACTACAAATTGAAAACAATGACCTGAGCTAATAAGCTTCAGCTCATCTCTCACCAAAGCACCACATGAAACGGGTCAGTTATTATGATTCATCGTGTATCAAATCAACTTGACGGGCTACCACAACGTATTAAGTTACTCGGAAGACAAATGCTTTCCTTCACTGGTTCTGCCCACTCTCGAATAAATTACAGTGTTGTAGGCAAGCTTTGGAATTAGGTTCTATAATTTAATTGACACTGTTTCAAGACACAACAAGGGATTAAAAGGTTATTAGAAATTACCGGGATGAGAAATTGTGATTCTCAATGGGAAAAGTGAAAATATACAAATACACGATTTTGTAAATTGATAACTGCATTTTTGAAGCTTTGATTTAGTTAATTAGTTCATACTATTTAATTAAAATAAAAGTTTAAGGGATTATTAAAAAATTTAATTTATACTCTGTTTCCGTCATTTTATGGGATGATGAAAGCCCGTCTTATGAGAGATCAACCCCAGTCCTTGTTAAAAATATCAAAGGAGGATTTTAAATCAATACAAAATAGGAAACCTCATATATTAATGCAATTAAAAATAATTAAACACCATGGGATCTTTCAAATTAACATTAACATGCTTCAAATTTCAAATGACTCAAGTTCAAGCACTATTCCCAGAGAATTGGGTTCACCTTGTCAAAAGCGGATCGAACTTTCTCCATGCTCCTGCATTGACGTGCATGATGCATGATCCCAGTTCCAAAATATTAAAACAGCTTTATCTTGGAAACCGGTTTAAGATCATGTTTGGTCTATATCTGTGTATAAAGAGTGAAATGATGAAACAGGGCGAAAAGGCACCCAATCCTTCAACTAATCAAAGCAAAAGCCGTTGAAGAACATTTTGTTTAAAAAAATTTAAAATGATACAGTAATGATCCGACTTAAACGGTCTTCCAACACATTTGACGCTAATATTTTTTAGGATTTAGTTCAGATGACCATTCATCCCTCAAGCACAGGAAACGAGCTACAACCTAAAGCTCTACGCCTGCTCGAAGTTAGAGTTAGTTGGCCCCCCCTTACGACAATGCTTACCTCATCTTTATTGTTCGAGCGCTGGTGGTAGTAACAAGTAATTAATATTTTTCACATTAGCATATTCTGTTGCGTCACACTCGAATTTCATTCATTTAAGCTTACTTGAGCAAATATGCATGGGAATTTGGCTTGATTTGAAAATGGTAGCTATAGAGATGCAACTACATGCAACACGTGTTCATGCTGATCTACAACTTGTGAGTTTTGAAGTCACAACGTCACAAGTCACAAAGTGACTACAGAAATGCAAAGCACGATTTTTTAAATAAAGTTTTTTAAGAATTTCAGGCACGTCAGCTTTGGTCGATTCTGGACCACAACGCTTTGAAATATTTTGATAAATGATGATCATTTACAGATTAGCTTGTAACTTCGTATTAAAATTGATGACGAATCAGAAATCAAAAATACTTGTTTCCATGGTAATTTAATACAATCTTTTGTTGAGGGACAAAGTCAAACTCCGACCGGCTTCAAATCAAAGCTCGGGATTCAATTTCCGTCAACTAAATTCGAATTTCTGTTTCCAACTTTTATAAACCCCAATTTATTTAATTTGTAAATCTTTACATTGCAGAAGCCCGAATAAATAATTTATAATGCCTCTACCATAACACAAACTTGTTCACATGACTCGATTACTTGACATAATTGCTGGATAAGCCTACAATTCTCATACTCCGCTATCAAATACGACTCTGCGGACACAGAGTGTCAATTTAGCACTTCCACAATTTACTCCTAGCTTTGCTTAAATTTATGCAAATCCAAGTCAATTGTGTTCCACCCTAGAAACTAGAAACTACGACAACCAAAACCAGATGCGCATCTGTGACTACTTGAATCCATACAAATCTCAATATATTCCTGAACGGAACTATAGTCCTCCTCGTCCAAGAAGAGGTCCAGACGAGTCGTGCTAACAACCTTATCACTTGTTGACATTACAGGACCTGAACACTGAGTGGAAAGTGGAACCCAGGATTCTTAACAATGGGACAGCCTCATGATTTTTTTTGCTCCTTCTGGTCTTGACAATCGGAGGTGTACAGGAATAGATTCCATGTCCTATCATGTCCATGTCCTCCTCAGTTTCAAATGTCAGAGCTTGAGTGTGAGTCCATTTATTTAGACAGTGGCAGTAGTGGTCTAAGTGGCGTGCTATCAGTTAGTCGTGGAGGGAGACACCATGTGCGACCAAGTAGTCCCAAAACCCGCATCAGTTCATTAGAAGACTTCTCATGCGTTTGCGGCCTTTCTCCCCATTTCTACCCGCTTCTCTCTTTTCTTCCGTTCTTCCCTCCCAAAACCCTTCTTCTCGCCTCTTCAACCGGACCAAAGTAAAAGTCTACCAATCCATCTCAACTCTCCAGCCAGAGATCACACACTTCCCGGCTCTCAACATCAATTCAATTGGACTCCAGTCCAGAAACAGTTAAGAAAATTCAGGGATTTTGGTCAAGCGACTCAGTAGAGTCAATTTCCTGGGATAGGATTTTGTAGTGAGGCAGTGAGTCGAGACTGACACTAGTGGGTCGTAAAAAAGACTCGTTGAGCAGAGACTACATACATAGATTGTTGAACTATTGGTTTAACATTCACACTTCAATCTGAACTGGAAAAGTCGAGGTTCTCTGTTCTCAGATCAGGACTTAACAGTTAGCTCAGAGCTTCTGTGCACAGAACTTCGTTCCAGTACGAGTTGGGCGTATCTTCAGTCGACATCGACACTCTACAAAATATTAAATCAGAGAAACAATTTTGAAGCTCTAAAGTGAAAGTTGTAGTTATTGAACCAATCCAAACCAATACAGTCACGTGCGTTCGCTACTGTTTGAATGAAATCAAAATTTCGGGCTAATCAAGAAATTACGTCAGAGGGGTAATGTAATAGGACGAAAGTGGGCAGGCGGGACTAATAATCCTAATATTGGTCATTTCCTTTATTTTTGTTGTGAAATAAATTAATAGAGCTTGTTGGGCTGTATCGGTCATACATTAAGTTGGTTAGTGTGTGGTTAAGTCTTGGGACCGCAAAGAGAGAACGAGACGGAAGGAACGAACCAGAGAACCACGTTGAGCATCAACAACATTCTTTGTATGTATTTAACTATTGAAACTGAACATTGAACCAAATTCCTTGAGCTACTACAGATTTGAACTTTAGAAGTCAAAGGCTGGTAGACGTTAGTGTTAGGAAGGTTCTTAGATCAAACCCTTTATTGTTTCCAACTCCAGCCTAAGTGAAACTGGGAGAATTGAAGAGAACTTGACACGTGGTCGTAAATCTGTGAACAATAAATAAATAGAGGAGAAACAAGTTCCATCCATCTCAAGAACATATTTTCGCACAAAAGTGAGTCGAGTTGAGAAATGTTGAATAGGGAGGTTGGGAGCTCTTAAGGAATTTGGGCGTCTGTCCCTTGTTGTTCTGAAGGTATGGAAAGCATGCTCAAAACAACGACCATGAGTAGTTCCTCATCTGTGTCGGGCGTCGTTAATGGTTTGGGAATGGATCCCTATGGGAACCGGACTGAACTGTCCACCACGGGATACAGCTCTACAGAAGACTACGTGGGAACAAGTCTGACACCCATTCCGGCTATTGAGGTATTGTTCGATTGGACTTCCTTTGTTCATTGCATAAGTGGTCCGTACAAATATTTGGAGCCTATTTTTGATTTTATTAATACGTATAGTTAACGGCGATTCGACCAGGTGGTACTTGCTAATATGTTAGCTTACTTGAAGAAAGCGTCATGTAAGCTCCTGTGTAAGCTTCTGGTTTGGTCATTGTTTATGTCTATTTCGAAAAGTCTAAAGCTAAACTTTTTTCAAAATTTCATCGCGTGGTTATAAATCCTAAGCTGAGTCCAGCTATCCTAACCTAACCTAAAGGATTAAAAAGAATACTGCATAGGTGCTTACATTCCACGTTCTTTATGAGAGCTTGCATCTACTGGCTAGTTTACATCATCTGAAGTTCCGGTATTGATACAGCTTTCATTTATTGGCAAAAAATTCAAAAGTTTTTTTGAATTTCTTTATTTTTCCTGAAAATACACTACGGATGCCATTTTTAAACTTTTCATATACAACGTCTTCGACCGCGAAAAATATGCATAGTTTATTTCAGCTTATAAATTCTTGAAGGCTTTCCATAGTAGCTTTTTTAAATGGAAAACAGTATATTTCCTTTTCACGTTTTAAAATTTTGAAATACTAGATAATTATATACAAATTGCTAAACCATTGGATTGTTTTTACCGAAGAATTCCAATTGAGCACAAGCAGGGAAATACAAAATTCGAATAGTCACTTTCAGGGAAGACAAAATTCTACAGCAAATGTCAAAATCCAATTTCAATTTATAATAGAATTAAAAAAGTTAAAAAGTAAATCTATGTGGGCTATTTTTAATGGAAAATTCGACCATTGCTCATTTTAAAAATTGAACCGCATTAGGAAGCCATTACTGCTTCGATTTTTGACCAGTAGTGAATTTCGGTAAGCCCATGCACATGAGCTTCATTGTACTTCATTTGCACACAGTTTCCTTTCCCATATTAACGCTTCAGCTTTGTAGATGAATGTGTAGACTTCAAAATACAATAGCAGGAGTAGTGTTAAAGTATTGAGGCTGAATTTGAAAAGGAGACAAAAGGGTTTGATGGGACAATAGACGCCTAGTGCCTAGTTCACTCTCGTTTGCAACTTTGGGAGAGCGGAAGGAAAGCCATTAGCATAATTCATAATTTTTTAGCAAGTTTCGTGTTAATATAAAAAGTAGGTTGTGGAAACTGCAGAGGGAAATATTGGATTCGTTCGAGTAATAAAAAGGTCCTTGTCATAGGCGCTCATGTTCACATTATTATTGTGATGAGAGGTTAGGCTAAATCCACTTTTTCCATCACTTGCATTTCATATTGCCAGATTGGGATTGGGACGAAGCACATGTCACATGTCCATAAACTTCATGGAGAAGGAACAGAGTCTGATTCTCATGAAAAACATACATACACCAAACCAACCACTCGGCTTGAATTTATGATTACGAGACGACTGGGTCTTCTAGACTGGCGCTCATACTGTTGTACTTAGCCATAATCTATTCTATTTTAATATTAATCCATGTCTATTCCCAATCTCAAGCATCCTGGACGGAAGAAGGGATATATATTTATAACATTTCGCTATAAAATATTTATTTGCAGATTCGATAGACAACGTATTTATTCTATTAGAATTTGCTACAACCGTTAAAAAATATATATTTCAAGGTTTTTATAAACATCAGTAAACTCGTACCTAAATATTTATTTAGATTTACATGTTTAGTCATCATAAGCACCAAAAATACATCTCACAGGCTTTTCAATAAATATATATGTTTTCTCGGATAGTTGCATATTTTTGTGATTGTTTTCTCGAATATGTTTTGGCGATTTTCCGTAAATTAATGCTTTTGCAAATATATTTTGGCGAATTTTTTGTAAATGAAAACGTTTTCTCCAATATTAACTTATTTGGCGATTTTTCTTAAATAAATATTTTCTCAAATGTATTTGCGCGATTATTCGTAAATGAATTGGTTTCCTAGAATCTTTTTAAAAATAAGATTATTCGTAAATAAATGTTTCCTAGAATATTATAAAGTGAGATTTTTCGTAAATAATTGTTTCATCTCTGTTCATCTGTAGGTCTAGCTTCTGGCTCCAACATGTTCCGAGAACACAAATGACATCTTCATTGTTTACAGTCTCTTATCTTGTCAATAAAGTAAAATGCTAGCTAATCGTTAGCAGCTTGTAGTTTGTGTTCCATGAATTAAACGAATACTAGTCGTGTATTTATCACGGAGACAGCTTACAGAGAAATGATCTTGAAATTAAAATTCACGCTTGCTGAATTGGAAGTTATGTATATTAAAGGTACAAAGTGCATTTTCACTTGGCAAAAAATATATTTGATAAGTGGTAATTTGAACTGCATTGACTCATCTGTAAATAAAATTGTTAACTGTCATAAAATATTTTCTGTGTCATTTGCAGCTTAATTAGATGCCTTGAACAGATCATACATTTGCTCTGCGTTGAATCTCATGCTTAGATTATTGTCAAGTCAACGTTGCGCGGATGATAGTTGGAAGGCCTTGGGTTGTCAGTTGGCTGTATATACAGATATATTGTAGTATTTGTGTGGATAGGATACACACCATGACATCATTGCAAACACAGGGATTACTTAACACCGTTTGCGACCTGCCACTAGGACGCTGATATCGTCTAATCGTGGCAACCTTATACGAGTACCCAACCCACTGGAGTCTGGAGTTAACTTCAATGCGTAGAGCAGAGCCACGGCTGAAAATACTACACATACATAGATACGGCCTACTTTATGGCCTCCCTTGTGCCAATATTAGATCCGTACTCAGATGTGTAAACAGGAAAATCCAAGTCAGTCAAAGGTCTCATCAACTCATTTACTAAATTACGTTTAACTAAACAAACCAAAGGTTAACAACAGAGCGTAGATTACATCATGCTCACGTAAGATCCTTCCGCAAAGGCGGAACCCAGATGGACGGAAGAAATGGAAGAATATGAATTTCCTTTAACAACTGATTGGCGAGATAATGAAGCGTGCTTGATAGTCAAACTGCTGAATCCAGAAACCGCGAATGGCTAACAACAATGAAATCATAATTATCCTTTGCACTAAAAACGGTCAAAATATGCAATCAAATACTGCAGCGAAAATGGCTAACATAAACTAAAATATACAGGAAAAACAGCGAACCATGCATTT
>JAQFYU010001392.1:0-15070 GCA_034694905.1 Ceratophysella granulata
TGTACATATACATGAACATGATACAGTGAAGTGAAGTATCCAATGAACATATACATTAGGATGCATATAGTGTAAAATTATAGGCAATTCGAATGGAAAGACCCTATTTATACATATTTACGATGTTTATTTCCAGTAAGTAGTGAGAGAATACATAATACATGTGAAAATTTCCACAAACCAAGTAAGAAACGCTATTGGGAAAGAATATTGTTTCCTATTGTATTTCGCTTTATATTACCTAAAAAAATAAGAATTGTGACCCTGAACCCAGAACCCAGAACCACGTAGCTTTCTATGCAAACTTGAATGCAAAACACAATTGCCAACCTTTGCACTATTTATCTTATCGCAATCTATGCTTCATTTTTCACCTGTATCAATTCTGCTACAATTCAGTACGATTTTTTTTTGCATGCAAACGTGAATTTGAGAAGTCAGCTCGTGTCATGCCATTCCAATGAATACACAATGCACAGAGCATATGATTAATGATGCCGGTTTAAATTGTATTAAGAAAATGAAATGGAATGCATGAACTCTATGTAGAGTGATTTCTGTTGCCGGTTTTGAATGACTCATGTTTCAATGTAATGCGTTTCAGTTCAGCTCAGCCTTTGCGATGTTTGCTATTGTTTATGGAATTCTTGTAAAATTCAATGAATAAACATTCGCTTTTCATTTAGCATTAGCTTAATCAGAAGTTAGTTTACAGACGATCATGTTTATATGCATATTCTGTTTACCATGTAAATTCCACTGGAATTCTTTCAAAAACTTCTGTGGCCTTTTCTACAAATACGAGGGTTATTTCAGTATTTTTGCGGATTATTGAAAATCTGTAAAACAGACAAAAGTGAATGAATTTAGCTGAAGCTTTCACTCACAACAGATAAGGTTGTAGCTCAGTTAAGCTACAACTATAAACTAATATGTAAAAATATCCAAGCAGACAGTTTAAATTTCAATATTTGTAAGGGTTTTTGACACATTTCGAAATATGTTTTCTTTTGCAGCTGAATACAATGTCGCAGATGCGGTTTCGTGACAACTGCGAATCATTCGGCTTAAAATTGAAGCTTTTAAAATTGATGCGCAGCAATTTTCTTATTTAGAGACTTACAAATCGCTTCTGTTCAATTTTAGAAGAAAAAAATGAATTCAAAAAGACGCCGAGTCAAATATTCTAGAATTTCAATAATTTTGATGGAAAAAAACTACATTTCTAAAAAAATACATTACAAGCTGTCCGCTGTGTAAAATTTTAAACAAAGTCTAGTTTTGTAGTTTAGGTTATTCCCATTGATGAGTTAAATTTTCAGCCTAATTGATTCAAATGTATGTGCACAAGTTTCACAAGTTTTTAAATATTGCTCAAAATCAATGAAACTACCCTTGTATAAAGTAAATGAATTGTTTTTGAACAATTCCTGATGTATGGATTTACAATCGTTCTACCTAATTTTTATATTTGAAAAGACATAAATACAAATTACGATTATATTATGGCTGGAGTTCAACGTTGAGATGTTGGATCCAAAATCCGAGTACAACATGTAAATGCTTTGTATTGTTCTGCATTGTATGTTATGCATGTATGTATATTGGATTCATATCATTTTGGAAAGAACCTTTACCTTAAAATAGATCCTGGATTACATAGAATCAGTTTAAAAATAAAATTATACTCTGTCTCCTCGACTCCAGGTCTCTTGATGCCTGATGCACCTGTTGACCCGAACAACGGAAGGGACTAGCTTTTATTTTCGTCTAATTCATTCACCTTTCCAGGCTGAATGCCAAGCCAGTTCTTCAGCAACTAGCGTCATGCTCAGCTCCCCAAAGCCTTATTTCTGGGATTAATTAGCAAGCGTCATTTCACTTCATGTGACAAATTCGCAATAAATAATGGGAGCTCCAACATTTGTGTTTATTGCTGCTGGCGTTATTTCCATCCTCGTCCTCTTCTTCCTCATCTGGACAGCCTATCGTGCTTTTCTCAGAGTAAGTCTTCATTTTTGAAATAATAAAAATCCGATTTAAGACAATTGGAAAATTCGGATTTAACTTTACGTCTTGTAGTACAAGCAATGGCGACTGGAACAGAGACGAGTGACACTGTTCGAAGATATCCGAAGTATTAAGATTGTGCGATGGAATGACGACGTGGCCTGTAATGATAATTGTACACTCTGCATGGAAACGTTCAATTGCGGGGAAGATGTTGCTATGCTCCCCTGTGATCATGGTAATGGTCAATAATTATGTATTTGGTTCAATTGTCGTAGAACCATGTGGAAATTGATGATTTTTTAAATTTGGATTAGGATTTCATTTTCGTTGCATTGAAGAGCAGATTCTGCGTGCCAGACTCACCTGTCCTTACTGTACAGCTGAAATCGTTCCCAATTCTCATATTTACAGGGAAGGGGATTTTCTGGATGAACCGGATCAGGATAGTGAAGGTGTACCACTTCTACGTCAAACGCTTCTTCAACGCGTAAGCTTCTCAGATTTAAGAGTTGACATGTTTTATGGATATTCAGGGTGGATCCGAGATCCGATCAAGATTGTTTGACTGCCGTATATTACAGCTAGCTGTTCCGTCGTCAATACACCTTGGATCCGATATTTGTCCCCACTTTGGGCGCAATGTATTGTACATTACATCCCATGATATAACTTGAGGGCTTTACATTAATTTTCAGTGATAATTAATTATGCAACAATTGGGCGGTGTGGCAATGACAATTGAACGGCGACAGCTTGGCGGATGTGACATTTTAAGGTTGAGTTAGGTTAGGTTATGCATTTTTCAATCTAGATCAGGTGACTTGTAATAGGTTAGGTTAGGTTAAATAACTTAAATAACTACCACGGATTTACAAATAATTGAAGAAAATGTCAATGTCAGTAATTAATGTTGCGTAGTTAGTGTTGGCTAGATTTTGCAGTGCACCTTGATTCACGTCGAGCATCGCAAAAACCGTGACAGGAGAGCGACACTACATGTGAAATGCCCACTGTAAAACCTTGTCTTCGCAAAATTAGCAGCAAATATTGTTTCCATGTCTTATTAAATTAATTAGTTAATTATTTAATACCGTTAATTAACAATAATTTAGTGTCACTGTTTTTGGTTGTCACCGTTTTGATGTGTGCCGGTTTTTGAATGGAACCTTTCATTTATGAGCTCAAATGTCAGGCCTTCCAATGTTCCAATTGCCGCTCTTTGAATTGAAGTTGACATGTTTACTGTTTAATTTTTAATTGCAGTTGAAGGGTGGAAACATTCGTCGTCTTAGTGTACCCTCTGACCTGGAACAGGATCCCGGCACAACATCACCCAGGGCAGGTCCTTCCAGAAGTCGAGCAATGGCAATTGGCGGTGCAGCTGGAGCCTCCCAGTCTCTCCAAGTTACTCTAAGACGCTCAGATCCAAGCTTAGCCGCTGCCACCGCCACCACTATCTAAGGAAGATCGTAAATTAAATTCGTGGAATGTGCCAATCGTTCCAGGTCGCAGCTCAATAATTAGTCAAATAAAGTTTGCTGGCGCATTTGCATTTGAGTATTTAGGAGAGAACGATTAAGACTAAAAATAGAATCATGCGCATAATGCAAATGAAATGTCAATGCCACCCAAGTGATGAATGCCGATAACTGGCAGTTTTTTTTTGTATGCAGCTGAGGCTGTTCAAAATAACCATCCTCAAAATACAATAGAATCAAATTTCCTATATTTTTGTAAACGCGGTAAAATTAAGTAATCTTACATAGATTTCCAGTTTTACACGGATTATTACTCGTAGGTAAACCAGGAAAAAGCTCAATAATTAACAAAATGGAATTGAAATAAAAAACTCTGTTTAAATATCAAACTTTTCATTTGCATAATTTTATTCCCACGTACATTTAAATACCTACTAAATAGGAAGCGCTTCAGTAGCAGTATTTTTGTATAAATTATTGTGTTTATAGTTTATAGAAGAAATGAAGTAATGTTTACTGGTGCTATACTACATACAATACATAATTAAAATGCTAGAATTTTCTGCAGTAAAATCCAAAAGTAAAATCGAAGAATTTCGTCATTCCCACAGTGTGCTGGGTCGTCTGTTGTTCATTCTTCACTTCTACATCCATTTCCCGTACAAATTCCTGAGTTTTCATGTGAATTTGCATAAATGCTCTTATTTTCTTTTCGATCGGGTGGTGGAACGTCCAGGGCTGGATTCGTTGTGAAGAAATTGCAGGGTTTCAGTGTAAAACCACACATCCTGTACAAATAAAAAGAATTATAAATTGCTCGTGACGTTAGACATTGCGACTATTAACTTGTAACCGAATGTCACCCGATTCTTCAGTGAACTTATGAAACTTTGTCAATCTACCGATTTTGCGTCAATTGTACCCATATTATATACATATTGCTGCTCGTTAATGTCGTGTTCTTTGTTTGGTGGCTCAATGGTGACGCACTTTTGTCTGACGATATTTTTGCGGACGTCAATTTTGTGTCGGTCTGTTTTGGGGTAGGTCAGTTTTACGCCGGATTTTGTTGTGCATAATTCGTGTCGCTCCAATTGTTGTCGCCAATGAAATATGAAACATTTGAAAAAGGCAACATTGAGCGTTAAGTTTAAAAACGACTTTGTTTCTGCGATTTGATAGCGTCACACTTTCTGGTGCAACGTGTCGACTTTTTGTTTTCGGCTTTTTCATAATCGCCGATTTGAAACGCACTGGTGTCGAATTGACTATTTCTATCTCAGTAGTGTTGCCAACAATTTTTTAAAGCTCATTTTGGTTTCGAATTGCAAAATTTGATTAGTTTTAGCAATATATGTATACGATTTGACCAAGCGAAATTGGTCCCTCAAGCCAGAACCACTAAATTGACCGTTACTAGCCGAATTGAACTTACTCAGTTGGCATAATCGGAAAGTCCTCGATACGTGGAAGATGTGAAGCACCGTAGACAACCCAGAGCACCACATCCTCGTCCTTGACCTTCTTCTTCCCTTCCATCCACTGCTCCAGCCCATTGAACTCATTGATTTGATTGATGTAGAACCCAGCCGGGTAAATCTGATTATCGTCATAAGGTGTGACCCAAACGGCATGCTTGGCAAACCCCGCCTGTTCATAAACATGGCTTCCAGGCTTGGCCATGAGACGATGCTGATTGTGAGTCAGAACTTTCCAGGCAACCGGCTTTCCAGTAGTTTCATTAATCGAACACTCGTTTGAAACCTTCCAGAATCGCTGGGTGTCCGTACATGAATCCGAAACAGAATTCTCGGTGCTGGACATTGGCGTTTCGGATGCAGTGAAGCCTTGACCAAACGGATTTGTTTTGGAACCGTAGTTCCCTTCCAACGGCTTGATGTCTACTGTTGAAACTGTGTTCTTCATGCCTGTGACATTAGCAGTGATAATCATGTCCAATTCAATTTCAATTAGCCTAATCTTGTGATAATTTACCGTCAAACATGGTGTCCAGTCTCATGCAGTAGATGTGCTGGTGAAACTGTCCATTGACATTTGGAATGACCAAGGATCCATATCCGCCCGGCGTTTCCCCGTCTACAACCATAGTTGTGCTGATAATTCCTGTGGCCTTGACCTCAAAATTGATGGTGGCGTCCTGATAGAAGTTCCAATAGAAAGCGTACTCATAGTTGGCAACTGTCACGATGAAACTGAGCACAAGACGTCTGGATCGAGCCACATTCACTTTCCCTGATCGGTACTCGGTGTGTTTGAAGAGCAGTCCTGCATCTTCTTCGTGTAAACAAATTGCATTCTTGATAATGCTCGGCTCTCCATTGTGATCTGACAGAATCCCGTCAAAGTACTTGATCGTGCCTAAGCAGTCACAGCCAAGCTTCAAGGAATTTGTGCTGAATCCAAGTCCGTATTCTCCAACATCGTAGGCCTGCAGGAATTAATGAAAGATTTGTTGTCTTTTGTTTGTGCCAATCAAGGTCAAGGGTCAACCACTTATTCTTGGAAAATTGTGAGCACCTCGTAAGGAAGCATGAAGCCTTAGCTTTCTAACAAGGTATCGGCCGATAGGCTACGATTACTTCTTGACCTCAACCATCAGGTCAACGTTTGCCTGTCCTTATGCGTCTGACTTGTTGGCGCTACTTTCAAATCAATTTAACGCCTTAAAATGAATTGAACCTGAAAAATGCTTTGTATTTGCTTCGTAAGGAGGAAGTTAGCCAGTGTCAAGGGTCAATCGCTTATTCTTCCAAAAGAGTCAACCAATAGTTAGAAAGTCTGAAATGTCAGCTTTCCAACTAGGTATTCACCGGTGCTAAGAAAATTGCTTGAACTCAACGAATGTTTGGCTATGCTTTTGCGTGAGGCTAATTGGCGACAAATTCAAACCAATTATGAAGCCTTTAACAAGAATTGAACCCTAAGAATGCTCTGTGTATGATATTGTATAGTGGAAGCTAGCTAGGGTCAGTGTCAGTGTCATGGATCAACCACTTATTTTACATAGCACAATGGTCAGCATGTCGTGAGGAAGCCTGAACCGTGAGATTTCCAGCAAGGTATCGAACCAGTATCGAACAATATACTATGACGATTGGTTGACCTCGTCGAGCAGGTCAAGCTGTAGCCATGCTTTTGCGTGCTTCTGATTGGCGCCAATTTCAAACCAATTGAAAGCCTTAAAACCAGAATAATTGAATCTGAACTTACACATTTGCGATGGAACGGTGGCCTTGGGTCGCCATATGGAACAATCATTTCAGCCAATGAAGCCCTGAACAGTAAAGGACGAACCCTGTCTCCATCTTTGTAGGTTACATTGTGGAGCACAAGCCCTTCTCGGTAGTTGAAGCTGAAAAATACAAATGAACGTAAGATTCTTCGTTAGCATATATTTCGAAATTGATGTGCAAAATTCTGGGTTGACGTCGCTTACCTGATCCTCATCTTGAACTTCTGCCATGAAATCTCGTTACCCTTGACCGAGAAACTAGGACCTTTTGGTTGAATTACTTGCAAGGGTTTCACATCTGTTCGTAGAAAGTCATTTTCAGCAAATTCCGGATCAAAGTTAGATGGTGGTTTAGGATACGTGATTTTAGATCGACGTATCGGCTTGAAATCCGAATGTACAGGTAGATCTTCAATCAAGACAACTTCTTCACTCGTCAAATCCACAACTAAAGATTCAAAACAAATGTGAGAAAATTAGGCTTATTTTTCAAACTTTAAACGCTGAATGCATTAAAATTAAACAATTTAAGGTAATAGTTCCCGATCCTCAATTAAATCAGGTAATTTAAAAGAGAATCGCTTACTCGGTGCAAAATCCAGCGGATGTGCATATTGGTTGTCCCCTTCGAAAAGTTGCATGTACATGAAAGACTGCATCAGACGTCTTCCCTTCAGTTTGGGGTCAAGGCCTTCGTATCCAATGACCCTGTAGTTAAATAATTAATTTATTAAAATCTATTTACTGGAATTACATTTCGATTTCGACATACAAGGTGCATTTTCCTTACCAAGGGTCCGAAACGACCATGTCCATATTCTCAAATCCAAGTTTAACACATCTCTTCTGCACTTCAACATCGTTCTTCACAATTTGTTCAGCCACGAGGGTATCCTCAATGGTGAAAGTCGGCTGACATCCGAACGGAGCTTCAACAAAGCTTTCTACCAGCTTTTGACTCAAATTCGTAGTCACCTCTAATACCTTCCCGTTATATCTGCAATTTGTATATCTAAATTTACCTATTTTCCGTTTCCTCCAAAAATGCCATTGAAAAGGTTGAGAAATGTAGTATCAGAATTAATACTGTAAATTAAATTGAATTAGATACAGAAGCATCATTTTGTGCATGTTTATACATCCCTTTATTCAGGCTTCCACAAGTAAAATTTTAACAATTCGTATGATATACATACGATTAGATACATCGTTTCTGCATGCCTAAAATTTGTACATTATTATGACTTCAATTTTTTGTCTGTTAAAAATCAGGACAGTTCTGAACAACATACCGTAAATCAACCATATTTTTATCAAATACTTCTAAAAAAAGTTTTTAAAAAATCAGTTAAGTAATAAAAGTTTACAAAATAAAAAAATAACCATAAAATCAGCAAAAATCCTAAATAAAATCAATTTTTTATCTTAAAAGTAAATTGAAACATAAAAATTAATGGGATAGATTAAATAGTCGATCAGTAAAACAATAGAAATCGAAGCAAATTCAATACTGCATTTCTTCTAGTTACCAACATCTCCTTGGTACGGGACACAAGGCTTTCCATGTAATGCCGCATTATCAATATATCAAATTTAACAAGAAAAACACTGGAATAAGCATTTCAAAATCGAAAAATTGAAACCGTAAAATCATAAAAATGAAATTCGAAAAACAAAATGGGCGAAAATTTAATTCCTGGAACAAAACCCATATTTATACATAAATAATTATGTTTAAAAAAAAGTAAATATATAAAACCAGAAAAATTGATTGGGATTAAATAAAATTAGAAACAAAATACAAAAAATGCTGAAAAAAGCATATAAAATCCGATTAATATGGGATAAAATATATGATTTAAAAAAGTGAATATTATATAATCAGATATATTTATTGCGAATTAAATAATTTATTAAAAATTGAACAAAAAATGCTGAAAAATGTAAACCAACAAAATATCGACAAAAATTATATTCCTGGAACAAAAACCCTGGAGAAAAAAATCCGATTGATATGGGAAAAAAATTAATGATTTAAAAAATATACAAAATCAGATAGATTGATTGCGAATTAAATAAATCATTAAAAATTAGCAAAAAAAAAATGCTGAAAAAATCAATTCTTAAACATATTGTCAAGAAATAAATTTCTGGAACAAAAACCCTGGAGAAAAAAATATTATAAATTTGTTATACAAATTTATGATTTATAAAAGTACTTACTGAAAAAAAGCAAATGCTAAATATGTCGACAAAAATTGAATTCCTGGAACAAAAGCCTTGGAGAAAAAAAAATCTATAAAATTAAATTCCTGGAACCAAAACCCTAGTTAAAAAATCCTATTAATATATGATAAGAATTTATGATTTAAAAAAATGCGGAAAAATAAATCAAACCATAAACATATCGCCAAAAATTAAATTCCTGGAACAAAAACTCTGGAGAAAAAACTCTTAATTAAATATGTGATAAAAAGTGATGATTTTAAAAAATGCAAAAAAAAAATGCTGGAAAATCAAATCTTAAACATATCGACAAAAAAATAAACTCCTGGAACAAAAACGCTGGAGAAAAAATTCTTATTAAACAAACCACAACTAATTTTCATAGAAAAAGCCAACTATTTTCTTACCTTTCAATTAGAAGTGTGAACGACCTCCTCGGCATTAAGATCAAGATGCCATTGTCCAGCTCCTCTTGTGCCAAATACTGGACAAGAAGTGCCTTGGCCGGTTCCTTGAGTGTTATTGAGTTGAAGATCCATTTCCTTAGCGGGTACTTGGCCCGAATGAGCCGAGATGTCTCGGAAATCTCAGACGGACTGAGTGGGTCCAGAGGATGAACCTTGACCTGCTCATGTGGTTTCACACTGCTCGGATTCGGCATTCTCTTCTAACTTAATGATCAAAAGCTTGATTAAAAATCTGTGTTCGGTTACTAGACTTCTTCCGCAATTTGGACAGACTCGTGGTAATCGTGGACGTGGACGGGTGCGTATTTTTGATGAACAGAAGGCAGGACTTTAATCGCTCAATGAAAAGTAAGTAGTCGTTCTTCTCCATTAATTCCACCTTCAGTGAATGAAGAGTGGATGGGTGAGGAAGGAAATCAAAAGAAGGCTTTACTGGAAATCTGGAAATTTAATAAAAGGACTCAATCCCTGCGAAATGAACGCTTATTGTTTCAAAACACCAAATTTTAAGGTGTGTTAAAAATATGGGCAGGTTTTGTCTTGTGTTTTTCGGAAACAAGCTTTAGTTTTGGAATGAAGCTTCTGATCCAAGTTGAGACACTTTTATAGGGTTGGACTGGAAAATTGGTTCCTGTTGCTAGGGGAGGGGCTGAGGAAGATACTTGACGACCGCATGTCTTCCGATCATCCTCCACCTTTCCACTGTTAATCAACACTTGTCAGGGATCCTCAGAGTGATTTATCACTTATTATTTGTTATGATTTTACTAGCATGCTGCTAAAGCTAAACGTCGTGTTCAAGTCACATGACCAACACCCTGGGTGCGGTTGAAGTACAGTGGCTGGATTGGATTCCTGGCTAAATCGCTGAATATTTAATATTTTAGAAATCATAACGCAGCTATGTAGCATACATGCCAAATACCAATACATTGCTGAATCATATTTTTCAAAGATACTGCGTTGAACACTTTTCTTGTTGACATAAATATTAGAAGGTATAGAAGGTTGATTTTGAAAGAAATGCTTGTGATTTATGCGTAGCGATCTGTGACAAGGTGTGGCGCAAATTAGAAAATGGCATGTTTTAGAACGACTTTGCAACGTCTTTTGTTTTGCAAAAAACCCATGTCTAAAATTTGCGAAATAAAAAAAATTGTTTTAAATTACAGAATATGAAAAAATGATCAATTTTACAAAATCAAGGATTGTTTTGTAAAATAAAATATTTATATAAATATTATGGTCAATAATTAGTCGAATGATATTTTTGTTTTAATAATTAAAATAAATCTACAGCTTTATTCAAGGTGATGATGATGAGTAGCTGTTTCATCTTAATTGCAAAAGTATTGGAATTAAAACAGTTGTAGGTGCTTGAAGGTCGGGTTTACAAAAAATAACGATTTTCAAAACACTGTGACTGTTTGCATTATAGCATAGATTGAAGATCTCTGTTAAAGGTATGCATATCCATCAGTTTTACTGCATTTTTAAAATAGAATTTTTATCGGTATCCAAAAATTCGAGTGGAAGGTTGAATAAAATTGTTTAAAAAAACAATAAAACCTATTTTTCTGAAGCTGAAAAACAAAATTTAGAAAATTAACATTTCATTAGCATATTCGACGACGAAGAAACGCAAATTGAAACAAATCAAGATATCCGACCATTGAGCGAAGCCAAAGATCAAGCAAGCCTCGAATCTCATAATTAAATTGCTGGAACATGTGTGCGATTGTGGGTAGATCAGCGTTCAAAATATTTTGGTTTGAAAGGACAAGGGGAGAGGAACGCCAAGGTGCTTGAGAGCTTCAAGTCTTCAAGATTGGGAAAGATTCCTTCGTTTAAACAAACAGACACTTTGTTAAATATTTATTCTTGGTCGATTGATTGGCAGACTGAGTGATGGATGAACTTTCCAGTAATTTTCCATTCGGGAATTTTTATTCAGTTTGGTCTCTTCTGGCTTAACAGCTACGAGTGATCCGGATTTGGCTTATCTGCCTTTATTTACAGTTTACAGGTCTATTTTTAGTTTAGTCCAAAGATGCCATTGAAAATTGTAGAAAATAAAGTATCAGAATTTTACTGAAAAAGAAATTTGAAATTAGTTTTGGTTTGCGTAGTTTTCATTGTTATTTTTATTTTTATTTTTATTTTGACGAAATGTTAAAAAATTACTTTGATAAAAAAATACCAAGATGCTGATCATAATGATATCATAATGCTTGTAAATATGCACACAATACGACGCCTCTTTATGCCTGACGTCATTGTCATTAGATGACTAACTAAAGGAAAATGAATGAAAGTTTCATATTTTTCTACGACACAACAGTCAGGCAATATTGACCCAAAACGTGAATTGATTTGTTTATATTTGTGAACAGAAAATTGTTGAAATTTATTTTTTAAAGATTATAATACGTATATGTTGGGCTATTTTGTCATATTGAAAACCAATTTAACTCTGTAATCAGCAATTGATCGAGATTTACATAATCTATCGGCAATTATACATACTTGCTAGCCATTTGCTCATTGGGTTTGCTAATTGCTCACTGGTTTGCATAATTTTAAGCAATTTGACATATTCCTAGCCACTTTGTATAGTTGCTATAGCCATTTGGCGTAGTCATAAGCCATTTTGTATCTCATTTCTAGCTCTTTTGCCTAATGCTAGCCATATTTTGCTTATTTTTATAACTTATTTTGTATAATTTCTAGTTTTCCGAAATTCTAGCCACTTTGCATAATTGCTATATAGCTCTTTTGCATAATTCTAGCCATTTTGCACGATTGATATAGCCATTTTGTTTACTTTTTAACCATTTTAATTTCTAGCTCTTTTTCATAATTCCAGCCATTTTGTATGATTGCCATTTTGCTGACTTTTTAGCTATTTTGTAGAATTTCTAGTTTTTCATAATTCTAGCGACTTTGCATAATTGCTATAGTCATTTTCCTTACTTTTAAACCATTTTGCATTTTATACAGCTCTTCTGCATAAAAATGTTAGCCATTTTACGCGATTGCTATAACCATTTTGTTTAATTTCTAGCTCTTTGCATAATTCTAGCAATTTTGTATGATAGCCATTTTGCTTACTTTTTAGCTTTCTTGTATAATTTCTATCTTTTCATAATTCTAGCCACTTTGCATAATTGCTATACATAGTCAATTTGTATAATTCCTACCTTTTTTTGCATAATTTTAGCCATTTTACGCGATTACTATAGCCATTTTGTTTATTTTTTAGCCACTTTTCTTAATTTATAGGTTTTTCATAATTCTGACCATTTTGCCTACATTTAGCCATTTTGTATAATTGCTATAGCCATTTTGATTATTTGTTAGTCATTTTGTATAATTTCAAGATCTTTTGCATAATTCAAGTCATTTTGCATGATTGCAAAAGCCTTTTTGCGTACTTGCTAGCCATTTTGCACAAATATAATTATTCTGTACATTGGAAGCCACTTTGCACTTGCAAAATTCTTAGCCAGTTCGCATAATTGCTATTCATTTTGTGAAATTGCGAGCCATTTTGCATAATTACTAACCATTTTAATTAATATTGGAATATACAGTCAAAAGTACGCCATGCACTAGCGTCATTCACCACGACAAGACATTAGCATTTTCAAAAATATTATGAATTAATGACAAACCTGTTTCTAAAATGGCGAATATAATAATTAATTAATTATTCACAATAACTAGCCATTTTTATAAACTGGCTGCATATCGACTTATGCTACAGGATTAAGAAATGGTTAGCTTCTAATTTGATTAAATATTACAATTTGAAATGGAATTCAAAAATTAAATCCTAAAAAACAAGCTTTCAGGTTTCATTTGGGCTTCTACGTACTTTTTTTTTAAACCCAAAGTTAACTCCAAACACTTTAATACTGTAATGAGTGCTTCAGAAATTCAGACTAATTTCTTCAAAAAAGCAAATGATTTAGACAAATCCAGTAGACAGGACGTAAGCTTTTTAATGTTTATACATGCGACCTTGCAAAGAATAGACACGAATTAACTTTTTTTTTTAAAATAAAGCTGAAAAGATGTTTTAAAAAATAAATATTAAATGTATTCGGTGAAAATCCAATATAAAGAAAAATATAATCAATAAATACGAGGGGTGTTTGATAAGTATCCGGCTTTTTTATTACGTAAATATTTAATTTCGGAATTAAGAAAAATCAAAGACTTGAACAAAACCCTCGTTTTAGCAAATATTAGAGAAAGCCCATATGAGAGTTTAGTAATTTCACGCGAATTAGTCATCGCAAAAAATAAAAATACACTTTTTGCAATTTGCATACATGAGTTACTACACGCAAGTCAATCCAAAGTTCTTTTTTGCTAGCATAATTCTCTTCATTCATAATTCATAAGCGAGTAAAGGCATTAGTTAGACACTGACACTGTAAACTACATACACCAACACCACCGCACCCATGTACTATGTATTTATTCTGCATTATAGGCTTACTCAGAAGCCTCATTTTTTTCCTCGAATAAAAGGAGTTGTGCACAGAGAAGCGGAGTGGAATCTGGGAATTTAGAATGACGAGTCCCTGCTTTTCTGGTTCTTTTATATGACATGACATGAAGCAACTTAATTACTAGACCACACTTATGTACAATGTACAACTCACTAACTCCTATCAGCATGTGCAGAACCCTTTCCGGCTTCAACATCAAACGAGCCTGGCAGATAATTCAAGTTCAGTCAAAGTTGGTCAGCTCTGCAGAATCTGTCAGACTCAGATTACACACTACAGAATCTCTGTCCACTGTTTGGGCCATGGCTGAATGTTTAGATTTCATAATTCATAATTCATAACCCAAATTGAGTTTTGTAAATAACATCGTCTGCTGGCTGACCCAACAACATGTGCGTCAATTTCAGAGCTCCTTGTGCCAGTTCCATCCTGGTCCACTTGATTCGCTTGGTTATCCTCAGTTCGAGTAGTGTCAACGTCAAAGTCAACTGTGATTTGGATCTTGCTATGAAATTAGGTTTAGGAAATTGGTGGGGTCCTTCTGGACTCATTAGTGTTAGGTTAGAGGTTGAGTCGGACAGGAATTACACGGAAACTGTGTATACAATTCCAATTGAGCCTTGGTGGACGGAAGGAAGCTTTCCGAGTCATGGACTCACAGTAAGTGTACAAATACTACGAGTATATAAAATGATTAATCCCCGAAAGTCGAAATAAATTTTGGAAATACGAATTATCAATATTTTATCAAGTATTTTTACGAATTTATATATAGAAGCTTCAAAAAAATACGTTCACGCGAGGCATTCTTTTAACGTTTTGGGCCAGCAAAATCTGGTGGTGACAATTGGGTGGAGAACACACAGGGCGAGTAAAATTGAATGGAGATCATCATTCGGAAGAGACAAATCAGTACTCGAAATCGGGTGTTTAAAGGTTACAATTTACCGGAGTCAATTGGGCGTTGGGTGGTAACAATTTGACGGAACGGGTTGTCGAACTTGGGTGTGTGGGTGGTGGCAACTTGGTGAGCTTACGGCCAAAATTGGGTGTAGGGTGGTGACATTTTGACGGAGCAAACGTTAAATGTTGGGTGTAGGGTGGTGACATTTT
>JAQFYU010001393.1:0-15069 GCA_034694905.1 Ceratophysella granulata
ATTTTCCCTAAGCAGGTTGAATGCATCACACAGTCACAGTACATTAGCAGCACCATTAGGGAAATGCAGCGTTTCTTAACATGGAACTTGTAAAATAGGCGGTTCAAAGTACAGCCATGACCCACTTCTGAAGCCTTGTATTGCATTCAGGCCTGACAGAAGAGAGAAGGGTACCTAATGTGAACTGCGGTAATGTTAAAGGCCATAATGGGCTTATACCAAATCCTGAGATGGAGATGAGACGGAAGATGAAGAAACCCTTTCTCCACCTCCCATTAGACCTTCCTTCCACATGGAGAATGGTTTGGGCAGAAATCTATATTTTGTAGTTGAGCAGGGAGAAAGTGAAGGAGAAAGTGGGTGAGAGTGTGTTTCAGTGCTCAGCTCCTGAGAAGGGATGAGCTTTCTTCAACTCAACGTCTTTTTTCACCGTGTGGCGGCTCAAATGGTTTTTGCATGCCAAGACATTTTAATTTAATATTTCATGATTGATTTCAGATGGAGAGGAAGTATCTACAAGCTGGTTTGGCCCGACCTGTTCCTCTTCCTAGGAACTTACTTCTCACTTAGCGTCCTCTACAGATTCTTTCTCAGCCCGGAACAACAAAAGTGAGTAGAGGCTTCTTCGCCTTCCCTTTGTCTACCTGAGTCAGTTGACGAGACGGGAGTCAAAAGTCAGTTCAATACAGTTGACAAAATGGAAATAAGCATCCGTCTGCCCCAGTCACCTCACACAACGTGCGACATGTGAATCTGAGAACAGAAATCCATCTCAAAATAGATCTTGGAATCCAAGAACCATTAGGCCACCGAGGAAAGGTTGTACATTTGAGAGAAAGTTCTTTACGCCTCACTGCCACCTAGATGTACCTGCGGATTTCTATTATGCTCCAAGCTCACAGCCTTCACCACACACATGCATGTTCTTTGCCTCATTTTTTGGCACTCCACCGAAATTGTTATAGAGAATTCTGTCTCGGCCCATGGAACACTTCTCTGCGTTGTGGACCAGATTACAGAAGAAGGGTAGAGCGGAGAGTTGAGGATCTCAACCTCCTCCAAACTTTTATCTTCTCAGTCCATTCAAAGCACACTTCTCGAAAAACTATGGACTCACATTCTTAAAACTCTCAATAGGTTTCAATAGGATGGGCAAATCCGAGTTTGTGTCAAAAGACTCCGTTCCGCTCCTAGTGGAGAAACTACAAATTAGAATATTTGAAGAAATTCGAGAGAGCACCATTCCGCAGGGTTTATGTTCCGTGGCATGGTCAACATTGAGGAAGTGGGACTGCCAAACGGGTCTGCGTCTCCCGGGTCTATTCCACTGCACTACATTGCGTGAAGCTGGTGCCCTAGCTGAGTGCGGAGTTTGAACCATTAGTCCACTTGGAGAAGACGATTCTGTTCTGTTGCATGAGAATAGCGTATGGTGTTGTTGCTACGAGCAGGATTAACTGTTTACTGAAGAAAGCTTCCCTCGGAATGAGGCTACAAGAAATATGGTCCTAATGAGCTTTCTCCTCTTTAGTTTATCGCAGTAAGCGATCAGTGTAAAGAGCATTGTGGATAGTATCCAGTGGATACGCACACTTGGATGCAGTGTGTATGTTTATATAGGACCAGAGCCCGAAAACTATCAATGCGCGAAAAGTTCCTTAAAAGATTGGAATATTTCAAATTCAATTTAAACCTTACCTAACATGACCTAAACATAATAATCTTGACATACTTTCGATTGATTAGGGTGGGTAATTAAAATGCCCAAGGCTATCTTGTCTCAGGAATTTAGAAGAATTCTGTTGTATACAAAACTTGTCAAACCTAACACAACTTCGGTTAAATATGTTGTTTTATAGTTAAATAGCTTGAATAGGTTCGTTAAATTGGAATCACGTGCATGGTGATGTCTCAAATTGAATTTCAGAATATTATTTCGGCCATTGGCCGTTTTCAGGCTCTGGTTCAAACATGAACACTTTCTCATATTTTGAATTTCACAGTGCGACTAGTTCTGTAGTTACGGATGCTCAGGTTTAGTGAGAAGAATTGAATGCCAAAAATGCATAGAATATCGACAGAAAGCAGGATATCGATGATTCACATTTTTGGTTGAGTAAAATACGCGAGGCCCTGTTGCAGAAATATGGCAAGTTAGGTGTTCATTTGGCAGGACGCTCTCAGATCCTGCTACTGCGAAATTCATATTCTAAAAAAATCAAATCAAATAGTAACAGTTTATTTAAGTGTGCTGGTATCTTATTAATGTGAGATGGTATGATTTAGTACGAACTACGAGTCTATCAGGGTATCTTTTAAATAGTCGCAATCAGCTACATTGATTTTTTGATTTGGATTATACTAGCACGTCCATCCATCCATTGTACATACGAAAAACATCAACAACATCATTTAGCTTCAAAACGGATTAATAAATATACATGTTTCGTGCTCTTCCGCCAGAAAATTTCTCATAGCATATGCATTAGAAAAGTAATTACATTAAACGCGAAAATATATAAAAATTTGCATTTAATGAGTAGTTAATAATTAATTTTAATAAATTTTAAAGTCCTTAAGTACTTTACGCCAACCCAGTGAGAATTAATGAGAACTCATCACTACTTTGTATCATTCTTATACACGCTCCTTGGCCAAAACAAGACGCACGCGTAGATGACTCTTTGATTGAAATTGAAAAGTTCATCTGTATGCACGCACTCTATTATTTGGTATTGATGAGTGACAACTGACTTTCACTCCTTTATTTCCTTCACAGAACTTTTGCTGCTCTAGCTGTCTATTGCGAGAAATATGGGACGCTCATTCCCGTTTCCTTCGTGCTTGGATTTTATGTGTCAATTGTTGTGGGTCGTTGGTGGGACCAATACAAAACGATACCTTTCGCGGACTCCATTGCAGTCTTTGTGAGTGCTAGCGTGCACGGGCAGGTGAGTGAGAAGATTCAATATTAGCCAAATGCTCCTTCCCACGAATATAAAAAATGCACCAGAATAGCACAATCTGCACACAAGAGTGTAGCTTTCCTTAACGACTCCGGATAGGTTGCCTGTAGTATTGACCATAACACAGCAGCCAGTAGCACTAATTAATTTCTGGTTTTAGAACTCACTCCCAGTGCATATGTGTAGTTCGTACTAGACAATAAAATTGCAAATAGGTTTGACCTGAGCTCAATTTACGAGCAATTTCGAGGTTTTATGGTATGATAGCAGGTACCATCCACCATTTGTTTTCAATGCAAATTAATCAAATAGGCTGATCTGTTACCAGCTCGCAGTTCTTTTTTCAAATACTGCATTTGTATTTTGTATTGTGCACGTGTTTATATAATATAATATAATGTTGTTGAAAAGCTGTTTCGCTTTCCAGTTTAATGGTTTTCAATATTTAGATAACCAAATTTCAAGAAGATACAGCCATTCAGGGAAAATTCTTGTGCTCGATGGAATTAATTTACACTAAATTCTAATAATAAACCATACACAATACTTTGCTTAAAGAAGTAGTAAAAATTAGACGTCAACTTTCTCGGAAAGAAGTAGTTGCCTGAATGTTTTACACTATGTCTACTTTTTAATATCCGGACAAAGATATGTTCAAATTGATTAAGTTTCAGAGTATTGTCTTAATTAAAATTCGTGCGTCATTACTCGTCTGGAAGGCTATAAAGATCACAAGCACTGTTGGATTCTTGGTGAATACTTTGTGCTAGTTCCATAAAAGAGAAGTAAAAGCCTTATTAGCCTCATGTCATAATATGCACACTTGAGTATATGCGTAGGCTTGCGTGTTTATATTTAACTTTTCAAATTAGATTTGGAAGCTCTAGGGCCTATAGCCACCGCTCGGCGGGCAGACAAGACGTAGTAGGCTGTAAACTGAAGTGGAGCAGGAGGGAGAGTGTGTAGGTGACTCGCACCGTGTGCTCCTTCCGAGACGAGGGAATCATATGGAGAAAGCATATAAAACAATTGATTTTTATTCTCGTCAGGATGAGAAAGGAAGATTGATGCGACGAACCATAATGCGATACTGTGTCCTCTCCCTCACCATGTGTTTCACTTTAATTAGTCCGAGAGTGAAGAAACGGTTCCCGACTTTGGAACATCTTATTGAAGCAGGTAAGTATTGGATTCAACTTAAGCCAGACCTTCCTAACTAATTACTGTTTGGGGGAAAGCATCCTTCCCACAGCTCCAGCCTCCAGCCCAGCTTGTACGCATACCCATCGCATATACTAATATTTACCGCAGCCTCCAGTTGCAATTTCCATGTAGAAACCCACTCGACGCCTTTCTAATTTTAGAACAGCTCCGATCCATCCGCTTTGTGCCTTTGGCATGTGCGTATTGGAAAAGACTTTCTCTGACATACTCTTGCTCCTTGTAAGAATTCCTAAATATGCACTTTCGAGTAGTTTGAAAATACTAAGACTAAAAACTCGGGTGGATATAAAATTAAATCGAACAGATCCAAAATATATCTGCTTATTTTTGAATTTTTTGCTCAATTTTTCTATACTTGTAAGAATTTAATTGCGCTTTTTAAGTGTTATTGGTTATCTGTGATATGACAATCTGTACTTCTTACAACAATTAATCTTAATAAAATTATATTTAGTCATCCTTTTTCCAGAAAGGCTTCTTAAAGCATCGAATCGCATTAAAGGTTGAAAAAAAGACGACTGCAGAACGTAAATTTTTGAACTATGCATACGAGTAGAATGAGGACTAATGGGTAGATTCAGCATTTGAACTGATATTTTTATAGCAGTTTCCACTCATGCTGTGCTGTGATGTGACTTCCACAAAAAAAAACGTATATCTGTGGAGCAGGCTGTATCTCTTGTGTAAAAGCAGAATTTTGATACAATAGGCAAGCTTTCACTAATGAACTGGATGTTTTTCAGGGTTGCTTCAGGAAAACGAGAAGAAAATCATCGAAGACTTGAATCGAAGTGTACCGGGTTACTCCAAAACCTGGCTTCCTATCGTGTGGGCTTCCAGCATTGTGACAAGAGCCAGGAAGGAAGGCAAGATCCGAGATGACTTTGCCGTCAAAACAATACTTGATGAACTCAATAAATTCCGGTCACAGTGCGGCCTTCTCATCAGTTATGACTGGATTAGTGTACCCCTTGTGTACACACAGGTAAAGAGCCTTTCTCCTCATAATCAGAGATTGGGTATTTGTTTCGAAAAAGGTCAACATACCTACGAGCTAATTATAGATTTTTTTCTTATAAAAAATACAGAATTGTGTATGTGTATCTCTTTTATAAGCTTAGACATGAGCATTAATTTTTTTTCTTACAAAAACACCACTTTTATTGAACCGAATGATTATTAAAACTCGGTGTTCTAAAAAAAAAGGCGCGTAATAATTCGTTAGATCTCCGTTTTGTTCCTTACATCCTTACAAAACGAGAAAATATTTTAAGACGCGTGATTGATACAATAATGCTTTGAGCTGAATATGGTTGAATCTACTCCTTAGGTTGTCACATTGGCGGTCTACTCGTATTTCCTTTCCTGTGTTATGGGAAGGCAGTGGCTGGATCCAAGTCACCTTGGGCCCAATTCTCAGAGCAAAGCAGAGGAAATTGATTTGATTTTTCCCGTCTTCACAACATTACAAGTACGTTCGTCTTCTCACTCGTCTTCCTTCCTTCTCTTTCTATTATGGATAATGCACTGGGCTAGAGTTACTTTTCTTCCAAATCCCACTTTCTCCCAAAGTTCACTACCCTCATTATAAGTATAGAGTCAACGGTGTGGTTGGAAAAAGTTCCTTTGGCTCTAGGGCAAAACCGAATTCTATGCAATCGAGAATAAAACCGCAGGCTCTGCATGAGGTTCCAATTATTTAATGACCTGAAAGGAATTCCTCCCAAAATGAGACATATGGAGCCGATAGGATTCAACGGTCATTTTTTTGTCTCTAGCAAGCGCAGGTTTTAAGGTTTTAAAAAATCTTTTTCGCTGAAGGATATTTTCTGGGGAAAGCTTCAAATCCATCAGCTGGGAAGCACGGAACTGATTTACATCTAATGTTAGGTATATGTGACGGCGAGTAACCACTGATGAGTGATAAAAAACGACATACCCAAAAAGTTACTTACTTATGAAACTATAACAAATTCAGTTTAACTTAACACAAAGATATTGATTTTATATTGGCTTAATTTAGGGTTGCTCAAAAACATGTCCAAACAGGGATGGCATATTTGCCAGACTGTGCAATATTTTGCCAATTTTGCCGGAACAATTGATGGCATTTTTGGCAAAAATACCAAAATAGGAACAATATGTGACTTGTCACATTTTTATCTTGCTGTACGCTCCAATATATTATGTGTACTCTGTGACTTGCCTTGTTTTATGACGGTGTTTCTAACTTAGTGTTCTAAAAAAATGACAAGTGCGTGTAACTACTTTCTCCACACTTATCAGTATAGTCTAAATAATGATTCATATAAATATTTAATAGACTGGAGCCATGTCCCATGTCAAATATGTTGGAATTGATTACAAATATGTCCAAGGCTGTGTTTACGAGTGTAAGCAATTTATTACGGCTATTGTATTTAGTAGAGCAGAACCTAACGTTGTCGAATGAATTAAATATTCTGTAACAAAGAATTTGCCCGGAGGTCATGTGTTTATTCAAAATTAAATTACTCTAAATTATTTAGTAAACTATTACGGTATGTTATCGTTTGTGATGAATTGTCTAGAGCCTAAAACCTGAATTCTGTTAGAACCTTGAAACCAACCCTTGAGCCCAGTCAATGCGGCTTGAGAGCATTTGGAGTGGCTTACCTCTCCTCGTCGAAACCCTGCTCGTCGAAACTGCGATAAAACCCGGCTCGACGAAAACTAAAAAAGGTCTCAAACTTGCATATGTTGTAGTCCAGAAAGTCAGGAAGCTCTATTTCTAAGCTTATCAGTCACTTCACATTCTTGAATAGTTCCAACAACATGGAAATATGAATACAGAAGTAAAACCAAGGTTATACGTACAATACACACCTGATTTTAACTCTAATTAATTCTGGTAAAACGTGATGCCTTCTTAATCTTTTGACTATCATGGTCCATTGCACACTTGCAGGGACCAAACATTATTGGAAATTGGAGTGAAAAATTCACAGGTATGGCAAATGATCTGAAACTTTGCGCAACAAGAGCTTCTTACTTGCCGATGACGTATTTTTGGACAAAATTCTAGTATGGGAAGTGATCCGATAAGGTCCTTTTGATTGTAGTGCCAAATCTTGGATTGTTATTTCTATTCTATGTTAGATTTGTAAAAATGTACTTGCAGTTGCAGATACTGGGAACTGTAAATTTTTTAATATTGCTGCCGAGTATGACTGTATAATATTAGACGGTACATTCAAAGTGGTCCCCAATTTGTTTGTACAGTTGTAATGTGCTTCGCAAGCATACTGCATTTAGGACTTTTACATTAAATATTGAAAGACTCGAGTTACGAATGATGATTCATTACGGGCATTATATTCTACTGTAAATGAAGTTCAATTTAATAAAAAATACTATAGTAGTTTCATTGGAATTAAGCTTCATTCCTTTCTGGGCTACGACATATACAAGTTTGCGACCTTTTTTATTTTTCGACAAACCGGGATTTGTTTCGTCGAGCCGGGTTTTGTCGCAGTTTCGATGAGTAGGGTTTCGACGAGCAGAGGGACACCTTTGGAGTGACTGAGCTGAGTATATTGCTAGAGTCCAAGCCATTGACTTTTCTTCCGTCTTCATTTCTTTCTACTTTCTCTCAAGGTGAAGTTCGGGTCTGAAACTAATTTAGCTAATAATGTTTTGAAGGAATTCGGTTTCCTCTCTGAGTACAGCCTGTGGATATGGAGAACTCAAAGTTTCTTGTGAATGGTTCCAAAGGGAAAGTGGAGTCTGTATCTCAGTTTCTAATCCTGGTCTTTTCCTTTTGTTTATGTAGTTCTTCTTCTACATGGGTTGGCTGAAGGTAGCCGAGTCTCTGCTCAACCCTTTTGGAGATGATGATGATGACTTTGAACTCAACTGGCTCGTGGACCGTAACCTACAGGTTCTTTAAACACGCTTTTTTGAGGTTCCTTAATTTGATTCCCTTCAGCCTCACTACCTTTCTCCACACTAAAGAAGGGAGAGACGAGAGCTAATTAGATTTGAGTCGATTCAGGTTTGGACAAATGGGACTGTAATGGGAAGGTTGGTTGAGGAGGTGAGAAGACGCTGACGCCTACTTTGTAGTCCAACTTCGGATTAACTGAGGTTCTCCTCAAAATTCCGCTCTCTTCCGTCCCACTTAATTACAGTCTAAAATATACAGACCTCAGTCTCGTCTTCACTTACCCAGGCAGAAATTGAAGGGAGGAAAGTTTTTCATTGAGCTAAAAGGAATGGCCATTAATGTTTGGGATTTGGGGATTCAAGGACTTCCGGAGTGTCGCAATTACAATTACCTTTTCCATTTGAGGAAAGTCGGTGAGTGGTATCTAAAGAGGCTCTTTGATCAAATTCGAAATACGTGGAGAGAGTGGGAGGGAAGAGAGATGGACCACTTACGTGAGAACGTGCAGGATTTTAATGCAACTTGTCCGAAGCTTGTTCCGCTCATCCTCACCTTTATGTTGGGCTTAAGAGGAACTTGAATTGCGTGGGTGATGAGAGATCTCAGATTTACCTTTCTTTCCAGTAATAGCTTTCCCAGTTCCTTTATTCACCGGAGATTCTACCTCCATTTATATAAATAGATAGAATTATGACGTACATTGACTCTGGCCCCTGGGTGTTTACAACTTCATGAGGTTATATTCCTCGCATAATTCTAAATTTAGAATGGACGTGTAAATTTAGTCAAAAACAACGATGATGATTTGGTATACAAGGGAGGTTAAACAATACCTTACGTACGATACGAGAAGGACAGGGATTTTTTGAACAAAGTTAGTCGATAATACATAATAGCGGGAATTTGTCGAAATGTCAAACATTTCAGGCGCTTCTCCCAAAACATACCCTTAATCTGCTCTTAATTGGTGAACTTTTTAATAGATTTCGAAAAGAGTATTTAGTTTTCTAATTCATAATCGCAAATGGATCAAAACTTTCAAAATAATTTGAGCTTCTTGCAAGATATTGCACTTTCAGCGCCATATAGTAATTTTTTTTTGTTTTTTGAACATCTTTTTTTTTTGTGTTAAGGACTTCTACTTAACATCTCGTTTCAGTTTTCGGTCCCCTCCTTGACCAATTCATAGAATCGCCACTGATGGTATAATACATAGGATCGTCTTTTAATTTTCACCTGGACCATTTTTCTTGACGTCAAATAGTTAAGCTGTAGCGTATTTGCAATATTTATTTACCAGATCCAAGAAGTTCTTATACAACTGCCTGTTTTGGTTGGAAGCTATTTATACGTAAAAAACTATATTAGTGTAAATAGTATTAGTATTTAGATAAATATTATAAATAATAGTATTAGTATTTTTATTCTCATATTCGATGTAATTAACATTCCAATTCGTACAAATGCAAATAAAGCATTCAAAATGAAAACTACATTCTATGTACTACTCGAATATGGAAAATCAATAAGTACAAGGTTTTCAGTTCAGATACCGCAGGTAGCTTTTCTTTTATCACAATAAGCTACTTAGCGTGGTTTAAGCAAATCATCGCATTAATTATACGGAAATATTTAGATTTTCAAGAATCCCCCTTTTAACTTAAGCAGCAGTAAATCTGAGGATAAATAAAGATTTGTTTAGAAAAGAGTATAAACGAAATAATTGGAGTGGATATTCTAATTCTAAGTAAGCTGAAAGTTAGATAAGCTATCCAATAATAATGCACATTTACTGAAGTCCAAGTGCACGAATTACGGAGTATGTCTACAGTCTTTATTAACGGCCTATCACATGTGTATGTAATGTATCTTCCATATATATAAATAGCTAGAATTATGACGTACATTGACTCTGGCCCCTGGATGTTTACAACTTCATGAGGTTGTATTCCTGGCTGAGCTTTACGCTAAGCCAAACTGTACTATATTGAGGATTTAAATATACAGAATGTGCAGATTTCAAAAATTATGTTTCCCGTTTCAAATAAATTCTCCAATTAATTCAAGGTTTGACTTGCCTAGATTCCTATTCATAGTTCACAACGGTGACTCGCAATGAGTAACTATTCATTCGAGTATAATGAAAGGCACACCAAAAAAATTGTCATATTGAGGCCTTGATTACGTGCTACTTGAATGGAGCGGCCTTAGTCATGGTTTCTAGTTACAGTCCATGTTTCCTCTTCTGTGACAATGACAAGTATTTAAAATATTTGCTGATATATTATTGAACACCCCGAAAAACAGAAGAACGACTTTCCTGAGGCATTCTTTAGAGCCGCACACTGAACGGAATTTATGAATTCAAATATGCAAAGTATTCTATGACGCAAGAGGACTGTGCCGATAGTGTGTCGTGTGTCTAACCTTGTTTTTGATTCAAATTCAGGTTGCATACTTGATTGTGGATGAAATGCACCACGAGCATCCGGAACTAATCAAGGATCAGTATTGGGAAAGTGTATTTCCGCCAGAACTTCCCTACACGCTGGCTTCAGAGCAGTACCGAGAGGAACCGCCTGGTCATTCCACAGATAAAATTCAAGTTTCCAAAGAAAATGGAGAGATCGTTTCTCCGGCTTCCTTCCTCAAATTGGAAGACATTTCCGGATCAATGGTAAGGCTCCATATTGACTTATATTCGATTTTACAAGGCTATATTAACAGTCATATTTCATATCGTAAAAGCAACTCAATAACTTCAGTAATTCTTAAATACACTCGTAGTTTCTTGTTTATCTTAGTAAACAAACAGAAAGTTTATGGGAATATTTATGCATGCTTTGCTTAATTATCTGAAATCAATTCTTTCACTTCTTCAGCCCGGTCTTCATCCTTTTCATGTCTTTTTAGCCAGCTCCTCAGAGCAAACTCTTATTATGCTCGAAACTCCAAATGGAGAAGTGACGTCTGATGTGAGTTAATATTTTACTCAGACCAATAATAGTCTTGATATTTGTCTTTTCATGTTTTTTGTTTGACATTTTCTAACTTTTGCGTTAGTTATAACTATTGTAAATCACCAGCTTCGTTTTTCCGGCAATACTTCTATGTTTGAACGTTCACGTACTCCATGCATCGATATATTTATGCTAGCCAGCCATTGATTCAGTACTAATTACTGATCTGGAGCGTTGCACTGGTTACAGTTAGGATTGAAGAGCTGGAAAATCTTCATTTGTAAGGCCGCTTTCTCTTTTTCCTATTTAGTCATTATCGCGTCCCAACAGAACCTTACACTTCATGTGAATTAGGGAAAGTCTAAAAAGAGCTAATTTAGAATTTATACCTTCCAATTATAAGTTCATTGCCAGCATTCATGTATTTATGAAATGTATGATGTGTATTGCATGTGTGCCCATAAGGTTACACTACGTATTTCAACTACCTGTTTCGTATGTTTAAAAAAAAGCTTAGGATAGCGAATTGGCTACCAATTAAAATGCCCGCCTATAAGTCCACAAATATCCGCGTAATAGCAAGTTTTGTCCCAGTCCGCATGCAATTTTTGTCTGCACGTATACACCACTTTTTGTCGCCAAAAAGTAAATTTTGCCGGCTCAAAAAGACATTTTGACTCCAGAAGAATACAAGTAATACTTGATGTATTTTTAACATCCAAGAGCTTGACCAAGTAGTACAGAGAGCGCAGTACATCAAATTCAGATAATCAGAGATATTGGCCTGAAAGTCCTAGTACTCCACTCCTGTTCTAATACTAACGCTGTTGGTTGACTCTAAGCAGTTACTATTACTTCGTGAGACAAGGACGCTGTGCCTACGTGCCACCTATCGTATTAGCTTAAGCCTGCTCACTCCTCGATTACAGCTAAAATATCAAAGCTAAAAAATTTTAGTTTGCAGATTAGAAATCTGCAGACAATTCTACGTTATTTATATCCCATCTCGGCAATTTTTTACAAAAATGCTTACAGCTTTAAATATTATTTTGAAAAGAGGAAGTTTCACCTTAGTTTAGATGAGAGGAGCAGACTCGCTCTTCACGAAATTGCTGAATAGATCTACAGCACGTCTTTGCATGGCGACTTCGTCGCTGCAGACCCCAGCGCCACTCGTGAGTGTTTGAGCCCTATTGGGTCTTCATGTGTTTATTGGTGGTCAAAATTTATTTTCAGGCGACAAAAAGTGGTATAAATTAACGGACAAAAGTTACATGCGGACAACGGACAAAACTTGTTTGCAGAAAAAATTTGCTATTTGCCAGACATTTGTAGACTTACAGGCGGAAAGTTTAATAATAACTCTTACGAATTGCATATTCTTGCTGTGTTTTTGGTTCTAGAACAAGTTTACTATGAGAAACACATGCATTCGTACTGAAAACTGGCAACATGGGCCGCAGATTTGAATTTAGGCGCACTTAGCGGACTGTGCCGGTTGGATGTTTTTTCTGCTTTTTTTAAAGTATTTTTCGACATATATTATTTTATGTGAAGCTTACAAGGGAAGACACCTTTTGGACTTCTTCAACTTCTTCTTCACTTGAAACCATTTTCTTGAGAAATACCTAAATTCCCATCGAGGTTGTTTGCGAATATATAAATGTCACGTATTTAAAAATCATTTTGTGCCAGTTAGCACGCGATAGACATCCCCGGGTTAAAGTACATTGATTAACTGCAAGATTTCAGGTATAAACTATGTGAAGAAAATTCGAGTTTGTTCGGGTTGGGTCAAAGGCTCAATCCGACCCGAAACTTTGTGTGCTCGAAGCTTCGGGTCGGGTCAATATGGTTTCGGCTCGGGTTACCTAAAAAGTGACCCGTTTCAATCCCTAAGCCCAATTCATTTATTCATACCGAAGAAGGCATCCTGTTGTCAAAGATTCCTAAGAATTCGTTGAATGACTCATAGTTATTCGGCTATCCAACAGTCTGACTGAAGCCGGGACGTCCCAAAATGTTCGTAGCCGGACCTGAATGAGAAAGTTGAGTACAAGGCCTGAAGTCCTGTATTCCTTGAGTCCCACATGGAGATGAAAGAGTAAGATGAAGAAAGAAAGTGTAAGAGTAGGTTCGTTAGTGCTTTGTGGTTTTGTGAGAAAAATGGAATGAAATAAATCAAACACACTCATCCATCAGGCTGACATTAAGGACATACTAATGAGTATAGACATTTCCATGATTGAGTAAACGTGGAATTAGCCCAATAATTGAATCTCTCCACTTGGTCCGCTCCACCCTCAGCATCTCGTCCCATTCCATCTTTCCCTCCAGTTCAGTCTACTACCAAGTGAGTGAGGCAAGAGAATATTAATCAACTTTCTCTTCTTTCCCTTTTTTTCTCTTCCTATTGGATTAGTACGTGTGGACAGCCTTATTGAATAATCTATTTCTTCTCCGCATCCTCAGCTCACACAAACTTGTAATTTGGGCAGAAGACGTGGTGAGAAAGTCTGGATTTCTTTCTCCGTTCCCAACTACCCAAACTCTCTATTTCCTTCACGCACTTTTCAACAAGGCCAGGCACGTCTCATTTAACCAAAATCCACTTAGGATCTCAAAACATTCAGAAAAAAGTTCTGAAATTGATTTGGTACTGCTAACAAAAGACAAATTAAGGTTCACAAGTCAATTTTAACGTGTACTGGTGTACTTGATTTAACTTCAAGTGGCCCGCAGAAGGAAAACCTTGGCATGAAAAGTGACATGGAAAATCTGACATTCAATTTTCCAAACTCGGCGTAATACGATGTAGTCAATGTTCCAGTACACTGTATGTAAATAGGTACATGTATGTTTAAGCTCACTTTAAATATATCATTTTAAAATATTGTAATGCAGCTAACGGTTTTCCACCCGTAATTTGTTCACTATTAACTCCGAATTCTGGTCAAATTTGTTGCAATGTGTACATGCATCACATTGTTGTCGTCGAATAAAGATTACCTACATGATTTATAAATCAATTATTAAACATCAATTGCTATCGCTTGGGACACAATATTTGCAGGAAGTTTAAAATGGTAAAATCCAACCTTAAATCATGTGATATTAAAGTGATGCTGTTAAAGGTACATTGCCCCTCCAATGTAGAGCAGGTCTCAAAGAGATTGACCCCCCCCCCCCAAATGCCATTGTCCTGGCAACGAAGAATAATTCCTTACTACATATGTCACGGTCACTCAGAATTAATTTAGAGATTTCAAATTAATTAGATTTCTTACCTGTAAGTAACAATTTAAATTCAATAGCACATCATATGAACAGCTATCCGGAATTTCTATGACTGTTGCATTCATTAATAGCTTTGCATTCATTTGATTACAGAATAACGCCTACGTTTAAGAAGTGACGGCAACATTTGCTTTATAAATATTCTACAAAATATTAAACAAGGGGGGTCAGTCTCTTTTGATACATGCTGTACAAAGTAACTAGCTTTAGGTGGAAAAAGGTGATTTTTTGAGAAAAATTGGCTGATTTATATAATTTAATATTTTAAAAATTTATCTGTTTACGGTCTGAACAGCGATAACTTTTAAATTTATATATGATGTTAATGTTAAACACCGTATTTTACGAGAGTTTTTCGAAATATGAATCAGTTCTACAGTAAACCAAATCTCAACATTTCAGAACCGTAATGTTAAGTTTGAAGCTCCAGGCTCCAGGTTATGCTTGAAATAATTGTTTTAAAATTTGATTTGTGTTGTACGCAAAGTGTGTACACAGGTAGGTTAAAGGCAAGTAATGCTCCTTTTGTCCGACTATGCCTGTTACACGTTCGTTAAAACGTTACAACTAATTGTACAGGAAATACAAGAAGTCCTCACAAACGTTGTGTTTATTGAGCAATGTTTTTCAGTTAAGAACCAAAGTCGAACCTTGATTCGCTTGAACTGGGCTGTAAGGTTCTTCTGTCTATCTCGGA
>JAQFYU010001394.1:0-15066 GCA_034694905.1 Ceratophysella granulata
GCTTGGCAACACGTTAATATGGCATAGCAACATCTTCCAAATGAACGCAACTGCTTCTAATTGCATGGCAACTGTTTTTTACTGCTTAGCAACTCCTCAATACTGCATAGCAACTGATTCATGCTCATAAACTGGGACCCATATATGCTTAATAGTTCTTCTTCATTGACTTGATACATCTGCTAGGTAACCAGGTCTCTTTTACCAGTTTATACTGTTTATTAGTATAGTATGGTCAATCAATGTTGACCGTTTGAAGCTTAACATGCTAACTTTTGAAGACCCTCCTAGCGTGAGTTCGTTTGTCCTATGTAGAATCAGATGGATGAATTTTGCGCAGTATCAATGATACACCAAAATCAATATCTAGAACCAATTACCGGATCATAAATGACACATGAAAGACACTTGTACTGTAACTTTTAAATATTCTAAATTAAATTTCGAATTGGCCATTTCAAAATAAGATTAGGATATGAGGATATGCTCTTTGGTATGTGCATTGCTGAAAATGCCTCGCTTACATGTAGGAATATCGTATATCTTATGTGCACCATTTCCTGGAAGTAACAACTAATTTATTGTACGTTAAAAGCTCACCGTGTACATTATACTTCAGAAAAGGGTGATGTAACATTAAAATAACTGAACCTTGTTCCTCGTCATGCTTCTAGAAACATAGCTTTGCTTGTTCATTCCAGTATATGTAGATAGCAGCGTACGTATTGCGTATTACTCTTTACTGCATCCTGCAAGTTCCTTAATTACACTAGATTGCTGGAAGCGACGAGAAATTCAAGATGCGGGCCGAAAACTTCACGAATATCTGTAGTATAAATTCGTGAACATTTTTAGTTGATCATCTCAGTCATCTATCATCGTACGAGTACATAGAGTACAAATATTCGCTTGAATTAATACATCAAACCAATACAGATCCGTTTGCAAAATGAAGTATATGCTCGTGTTGGTTATTGTTCTTCTTGCAACGCCCAGCATCTTTGCACGTAGGGCGTCTGGTGCAGATGTCGGTGGAAGAAATCGAAGTAAGTGTGCATGGAAAATTATTAACTGATATACATAATGATTTACTCGTTAATGATATTAAAGTGATAACCCATTAATGTTGTAGTGAAGCGAAATGAAGCCTCCGTTTCCAACCAAAGTAACGATGATGTGAAGTTGAACAAGGGGAATGTAGCTCAAGTAGCGGGACCATCTTTCGTTAAAATCGGCGGAAAGACCTATGTTGACCACAGTCCGTCCAATCAAAATAAGGACATGTAAGTCAATTGCTATGCCTTAACAATATAATGTAATTTAAATTCTTTCATGTTATTGCGGTATTATATACATTTTTTTTATTTCGCAGATCGGTGTCATTTAGATAGAAAAATGTAATTTCTTCGAGAAATACCAGATTAAACCGACGCAGCTGGCTGCTATGACGAATACACACTTCCATGTTCCATGCATGTACCCACCACAATCGTTGATATTTGCAGGTGACGCTTTTAGCACCTGCAACACGAGGGCACCTACAAATTCTTCATTTGTCATTATTTAGATGAAGACCGTTCAAGTGAAATAAATATATTCCGTGTTTTATTTACGAACAAAACATTTTTCTCCAATTCCCTAGAATTCCATGGGCATGGTTTACAAGTTTTGACCAAAATAAGGCTTTTAATTTGTCAAAATGCTGGTGATTTACAGGAGAGGTCCCAGTTCTGTGTCTGGCCAGCTCAATGTTGATTGTTTTATTTGATTTATTTATATGTTTGTTTTAATAATTTCGATCATTTCATACTAAAATAGTTGAAACAATAATTTGGTTCAGAAAAATTAGTAGACCTTCCCAGTGACCTGGCTGATGTAGTCCATGAAAGCTGTAATTCTGGTGAACCCAACGGGGAAGCCCTTTTCACAGGTCAGAGAGCCAAAGGAAACAATTCCGAGTTGCATGTAATATGGTCCAAGTGGGCCTTCTTGTCGGACCATCAGTGGACCGCCAGAGTCACCCTGCAAGCAATAGAATTAATAAATAAGCGCTAGCTTTTGGTATTTGCACGGTTAATTCTGATTTAGGATTTACCTTGCAAGGCGAAGCCTCGCGTCTCGTAGCAATGCAGATAAGATTTCCGGTCACAATTCCGCGGAAGGCAATACGGCACTGACTATTGGGCAGAACCTTCACGTCAGCTTCTTTCAGAACTGGGCTCACACCAGGGGCATCTTTAAAAGAAATATATTAGTTACCATTTATTAAAATTATAAGTGATTCAGCTTGGACAATTCTGCAACTAACTGTCAGCAGGCTTTCCCCATCCTGAAACTCGCGTATCCTGGTCCGCGTAGAACTTGGTCAGGAAGAATCGATTTGGAAGGCAAATGGGTTTGATTCGATCTAAAATATTCCGGGATAAAAGAAACTGGAGTCGGGTGATCTATTCTTTTGACTGAAATTTACTTCCCATTTGGGAAGTAAGCTTGTACCTGTGAAAATTACTGGTTCAGGAAGTCGGAGAATACTGATATCGTGGGAAATGGTATTGGAATTGTACTCGGGATGTTGGAAGATGTCCTTTCGCGTAATGTTGTACACTCGTCGTCCATCCTCAACATCCTTGGAAGCCTTGATATTGTGGGAACCAAGTAACATCGTCACAGTTTGTGCCCTATTCCAGAATTTGTCGTATTAATCGTCATTAAGAATTTATCTCAATAGTTTTCGTAATTGAACATTTGTACACCATACTTGTCAGTGCAGTGAGCAGCGGTCATGACATGTTGGTTGTCGATAAGGGATCCTGTTAAAGTTAATTAATGCAATACATTTCGTTACAAATATGAAAGCCGATCATAATATATAATATTTTTGAATTCAAAACTAACCGCCACAGAAATGGCGACCGTCGATGAGCAGCGCCACCATCCATGGATAAGCGTACTTGAGTGCTTCGGCTCCTCCCACAATATGACTGTCAACCGGGAACTTTCGTTTTCCTTCCTCAGTGGCGTCAGGATTGTAAGATGGCGAGGGTACGATGATTGGATATTCTGGAGCAGATTCTCCGCCTGCAACAGGTGGGATAGGGGTTGAGGAGGGAGGAGATCCCGTTGTTGTGGACGGGCTTTCAGTCGTGAATTGAAGTGGTGGGCTTGCTTGACCACAGACACCTGTATTTCAATACCACAAATAATAAAGTTCCATATTTTAGAGGGAATTTTGCGATTAAAATCGGAATTTGAGTTTAAGTGTTCAGTTGAAACTTACCATCAAAAACTGGTGTTTCGAGCATTGGAACTTTCTCATCGGCAGGTACAACCTGATGACGAGCAATACTTTAGATTTGTATTCTCGTCACATTTCAGAACTTATTAAAATATTAAGCTACATACAATGTACTGGAACTTAAAGCCTCTGAAGTTGAAGAGTGAGGATGAACGGAATCGGATTCCTAATTTATTTGCTTCTGACGTGATAATCATGGGTGTTTTGGCATTCATGTCACCTGACATCCTAGGAAAGTGTGCGATTCATGGATTTATTTTATTTTGTCAATGCAGCCTATCGAACCAAAAAAATCTTCAAATTACCTGTCCACATTGGTAAAGTTTCCATCCTTAGCAACCATAACGTAATCAAAATAGGCAAAGAACCACGGTTGCGTGAAAACATCAAAGAATACTCCTTGGATTTTGGTGCCTGGTGGACTCTGGAATTTTCAATTTTTCATTTTTTTAATGATTTAATTAATTAATTTCGTAATTTATTTAAAATATACTAATTATGAACGACACATTCGTTCTTAACTTGCCTCAAGTTGCCATTCACAAGAAAGTCGGGCTGGATAATTTCTTGGATAATTTGGAGAGGAGATGGTTCCGAAATCGTACAGCTGTAATTCCGTCTTGTTGTCACTGCATTCTAGAAATATAAGTTACGCTTAATGGAAAATTGTATCCCAGACTTTGAATTTGATTTCTGATTTCATTTAACGTATGACAAACCTGCCAAAGGATGGAAACGTCCGCTATACGGTTCATTACTTGTGAATTTGGCCTGTGTTGACTCTGGAGCCCAAACATCGGGCATTCGGAATTCGGGATGAAGCGGTGTGGCATTCAGGAAACCCTCTTCCAGCTCATAGTTGTATCGAATGTTGTGACCCTGAAAGACGACAATTTGAATCAATCAACAATGAAATATGAAAATATGTATTCGTTTTAAAAAATCCAATTAACTTACGTGTGCAAATCCCACGGCAATCAGCAGACAAAAGCATAGTTTGTTCATCATTTTTCTGCTGAACAAGCACTAAGCAGTCGAAATTTTCAATTGAAGTATCCAAGCACTGAAAACGGCTGCTGCTAAATACTGCAGCGTCACACAACGTTTTAACTGAGAGGCTTCATTCGCACTTGACTCCCATTTATAGATTCCAAAGTCACCTTTGTTCTAGTTCATTTGGCTTGGGATGAACGACATTTTAATTAGTCAGCTATTCCAATTCTTCAGAATACTAATTTTGGGAAAATATTTGTATTGTATGTTCAGCGAATCAGTGGTTTTGGCTTTCCAATTTATATAACAAGGAGCAATTGAGACCATTCTTTAATAGTTGTTTTTCACACCTGCTTTGCTACTAAAAATGCTAATGTGGACACACCTGGACTGCCTAATTGCGGAATTATCCGAATAATTTGGTTTACTTTCTAATTATTTTATTAAACGGGGAGATTCCAGTTCTGATAAAATGTGTTCCCAACATCAGCACCAGGATGAGAAACATCATGTGGAACGCAGTGGCAAGTGGCAAGCTGAACATATTCAATGTATCTGGTTCGTATATAAAAATAGACTCGTGGTATGATTAAAAATTAAAGCCTTAGTTGAATGCGATTGTACTTTCTTAATTTATCTTTTTCATGCAAGTGCAATTTTGAATTCTTGGTACTGGTAAATCCACTAAATTCGGAGTTTGCCCGAGTAATAAACTTGTGTATGAGGATACACCCTACCCTTGAATTCGCTTCAGGTTTGAAATCTTTAGGAGCCGTCCATTATCGGTATACCATACTACTACTGGTCACAGGAGACCAGGGGCGCAGGTGTTCACAATGCTAATGTAATCTGATTTGATAGTAACTCTGAACAAGTTATTTATGTTCGTTCAGTTTCCATTGCCGCACGGAGAAAAATCGCTGGCGAACATGATACAGATCTATGTCACTTTGTCATGAGATGTAAGATAATTTGGAGAGTAAACTGATGTTGAGTTAGGATGGAATAGATCCCAAAAATTCGTAAACTGATGGAAGAAGCTAAATATGTTCCGCATTCACAATTCACAACATGATCCCATTAAATTCTCAGGCGAGTCATATGTCATTTTACTACAATATTTCTGTGATATTTAGGTATCTTTAAACTAGCCACTAAGTACACACACAAAGAGTGTAAATTGCAATGGTCAAACGATGTTGGACCTTATATCCATATATAATCCACATAAGTGAACATCCGACTACTACCAATAATACTGGTTCATACGAATACAATACAAGATACAGGAACAGGGACAATTCATTCAGTAAATTACACTAAATCCTAAATCCTGTATCATGTACGAATTTCTTTTCAACTAGAAAATTAATTTGGAGCTGAATTTATTCTTCCTTTCTGTGACCCAATTCGAGATGACGGCCCAAATGGCGATGTTTAGTCAATTTCTGGTACATGTTAGTTGGGAGTCTGGGAACTTCATTGGAATGGAACAGATCTGGAGTGCTGAATATTGGCTTTCCAATGCTGCGACTCAAAAATTCTGCAGACATGCCAATACTCGGAAATGCCTCTTCGTGACAGCTCTCATCCAAAGTGCATGTTTCTGTAATTCAAGAAAAATGGAATTATTTTAGGAGATTTCAAATTATTCCCATATTTCAGTAAATTAAACCAATTCTGAACATCAAATTTAACGATTGGCAATTGGCATAGCATATACTACAAAGAAAGTTTCACGCTAGCATTATTTGATGCTCGAGTTAAGCTACGGCAAATTTGATTTGAATTACATCGCTATCTCTTAAAAAATTGAAAGCTACGAATATTTTTTAAAAATTCAAAAAAACAAAAATACCTGAAGTACAGCACAACCCGTCGGCAGCACATTGTCCATTAATGGACCCCGTCTCTCCGCCTCCGCCACATGGTGCTCCAGGGTTTTTGCAAAGCGTTGTAAAACGATTCTCCAGAGTACAGGCATACGTTTCGGCCGTGCCCATCAAGCATCCAAATTCGGGAGAACAGCAAATTTGAGGGCCATAGCAACGACCTCTTGCTCCAGGTGGTCCACATGATTCACACTATAATTAATTAAATCATAGAAATAATGATTAATATTAAATAATATATTTAGTTATATTTTCAATTTAAATAACTTACCATTCGGACGTCTGTTTGTATTAGCGAGCCTGAGCGCTTCCCCCCAGGGGGACAGTTGGTTATAAAACAACCCGAGGCTACAGCAGCGAAAGTTAGAAAAAATGCCCAGTTGAGGCTGGTCGAAACCAGCATGCCCATCTTTACTAACCCAATGACTTTTTAAAATTATTTTCTCAGCTATGAAAGATGGTTTCAGGTCAACTTCCAGGATTTCAATGTACTCAACTGAAGCGAAGCTGGACGAATTTATAGTAAAATCCAGGTTGGCCCTTGGTTTGTGACTCCATACGTCAACAGATAGGGTTTAATGGTGTTCTGTGTGAAACCTGATCCCATTTTTTCGGGTTTAATCCGTAATCCATACTGACACCTTGTGTTGGCATGTGCAGAAAGCCAGTTCATACATTTCTTATGGGAATTGACCCAGGGCCCAGGACTAAACCCAATACTACTCTTTCGTAAATTCCCTGGAGACGCCCACATGTGTAGCATCCGTGTCTTTTGAGTGATGGGATCAAAAAGAAGGGTTGACGATCACGATCAGGGATGAATCAGGTCCACACAACAGACAGACGCGTGATGATGGTGTCATATTGTATGTATAATATGTACCGCGATGAGCATAACGGCGAAACGTTTTATGATTGAAAATTGCTGCAAGACTTAATTAATTAACTAAAAACTTAACCGCGGATTCACGCACCAGTACCCGGTCGAATTCTACTGATGAATGATATTATGTTGAATTAAACTGGTTGTCAATTGTTAATCAAAGTGATGCAATTACAACAAAAATGATATTTGAATGTTTTAAACAAATTATTTCAGAAATAAACGCAATTTTTTACTGTATTTCTGGAATGCAAGAAATAAATTTTACTATTTTATCCCGACATTATCATACGAATTGTTAAAATTTTACTTGTGGAAGCCTGAATAAAGGGATGTAATTAATTATATAAAAAAGAAGAAGAAATATATCGAATACGGTTCACTTGATTTCCAATACATGTATCAACAAGCGGAATAGCTTTGTACATATTATTTCCATAATCATCTTGTAAAACGAAGTTTTCAGAAGATTTGGATTTGTAGTAATATAAATAATGCGGGTAGTGATTGCATGTGTGACCTACCGACCGAGTAGGCCACACGCTGAGAGTGGAGTGTCTGGCCAACCGAAATTTTTATATTTTTTTGGTAGACCACACATTGGAGTGTGCGCTGGTTGCGCGTGTGACCTACCAAAAAATTTGAATGGAATTCATGCACTATTGAGTACGTATGTTTCACTAAAATATTTAATAATACTATTGAATTGACTTGATTGGGCACTACCCATGTCAAATAAAACTAAATTCATTGATTGATAATGCAAATGCACTAAATCGAGTTTCGATTTACCCCTAAACATTTCTTTTATCAATAATTTTCATTAAACAAACGAGTGCATTTAGCATGGTGCATGAATTCCATTCAAATTTAAAAAGTTGGTAGGCCACACACGCAACCAGTTCCCACCTCAGTGAGTGGCCTACCAAAACAGAGAAATTTTTCGGTAAGCCACACACTCCACTTCACTCTCAGTATACGGCTTGCCCGAGCGGTAGGCCACATATGTAATCACTACCATAATGCGTTTACTTTAGTATTAGCAAGAAACACAAACGATTCAACAGGAAGACACTTTGATAATTCTTATTTCTGAAAACTTTCGCCAAAGTTTGAAAATGAATTTCGCCGTACTTTATTCGCATTATCCAGCATAACATAAGTCACAAAGCAACCCCTTTGTTATTCCTAATTCAAATGCCTGTCGTGTGTCTCTGGAAATTCTAAGGAAGGGTGACGTTTCAGATAAGAATATCGGCTTCCCTATTTTCCACATTTCAGAAAAGAAGATACATGCAGATCAGAGGCTTGTGAAACCCACACTTCTGCTCGTTTCTTTTTATTATGTAAACTTCGTGACAATTATTTAAAGTGGTTCAGCATGTTTGAGCTGAGAACTGAAAGAAGACATAAGGCAGAGCGTAGGTTACTTTAATAGATTGGCTAAAAATAAAACTTTCGTCGTGGGACGGGAATTGAGATTGACGCAAGCCGCTTCTAAGCTTAGAAACGGTGTCGCCGGTCACTCTGCACGTGTAAGTCCGAGAGCGGATGACAATGCTTAAACCGGTTCATAATCATGCACACTTTGACACTAATTAGGAAAATAATGCCTCATTGTCTTCTCTCCATATTTACGATGTGACAAAACAAACCGGTGTAGGACATTGCAAACAATGGATTCTAATTTAATTAGGCATCCGATTTTGATTCTGGGTTTAAAATTTTTTTAATTACAGATACAGCTTGTATATTTAATTCTTATGTCACTCACGATTTCATATCCGGAACGGAACTTTGTCTCAAATTCGGATGTCGTGCATCTTCTATGGTTCGATGTTAAGTGCACCAGCATTTAACATGTGGTTTGCCCTGCAATTTTGCTTCATATATTTATTTTATTTGATAAAAATTGAATTATAAATTTTTTAAATTTCACATAGAATTAAAAAATTTCGCAAAATTAGTCAATTTTTAGCTATTTTTTAAATAAGAATCTAAAATTGTTTTAAATACTAAAAAATCATATTTTAGAATGCAAGACGGTTGACCCGAGGCCCAGGCCGAAGCTCGAGATGTGTGAAAAGGTCAATGAGGAAGGCGAGGAGGTTCTGTTTCATGTGTCCATGGACATAGAGGAAGTCGGTGAGACTCAGATGATGCATGGGTTCTGGAATGAGTTCCCGCACGAGGCGCTCAATTAGAGCATGATTACTCGTCGTTTCGTACAAGTTGAGCGTCTCTCCAGGTTCGGGTACCGCGATTTCTTCAGGACTCACTTCCTCTGCAAAATGATACACGAGCAAGGCTGAAACACCCACACCGTCACTCAAGTCACGAATATCTTCAGCTGGCCCGAATCTTAGCCAACGATGAAGTCGTATTGAAATCTAAGATCCAAATTATATTTATACTTTTTTGACACGCGTAAGTTCACGCGTAGTTGTTTTTGATAACTTGAAACCTTGTTCGATTTCTATATTAAGATACAGTTCTCAGGATAATTGTATAGTGAAATTGAACTCACCGTTTTCTTGAGCTTGTTGGTTGCCAGGATGTAAGCTTGAATGGTCGTCACAGTGGCATTGATCCAGCTAATTACCAACTGTTCTGGAACGAGTGTCTCTGGAATATGGCATTAGTATATAATTTCAGAATCGCTTCAGTTTACAAGATTTTCAGTAAGCCAACATGAGCAGTAGGATAGGTCAATTACCTGGTCCCAGCGTGTGACCGTATGAACTCAGAATCATGCATATTCGGTCACGACAAAGCAGTTCTTTGGCATATAGACACATCAGGGCCTCGATTAGAGCAATATGAGCTGCCTGGTAACAGAAAACACATGTTAGCAGCGGTTCTCGTGTTGAGATATGTGAACATTAGCCAAATTCAAATTACAATTCGCAAAGGTTTCCGCTGTCGAAGCGTCCCTTCAGTCAATTTCATGTCGGACGGCTGAGCGACGTAGATTCCTTTTCTGGACAGAATCCGAATGATTTCCCATAAAGTAAGTCGACCGCCGTGTCGGAGGTTATTGGCCAATTGTTGCTCAAGAGCTGTGTCACTCCGTGTTTGATGGTACAGATTGAACATGGCCATCGTGTACAGCTTCCCACTTATTAAACCGCTGGTCACTTCTTCCTTCAGCCTCAGCTTCGTTCTGTCCTGTACCAAATTTAATATAAATAATTTGTAGTTTTTAAATCGATCAAGAAAATTGACGACATGAAACTACTGTCTACGTTATTTCAACAAATGTAAATTGTTGCAATTGATTCACTTGAAATCCCGGTATTGAGACTTGAGACATAATTAACGCGTGTCTAATGAAATCTAACATCAATCGACCCCAAAGATGGCATACGATAAAATCGAAAAAATGTGTGCCAAAAGAGGTTTTATGACAAATTAATTGGCCTCTATTGTGTTGGGTTACCTTTTTTCGTACCTCCCCTGGGAATCCTGAATCCTCAAAATGTCATTTCAACAGAAATTGCAGCAAGAGACTATAATTCCTTATTCAGTACTAAATAACTATGCACTAAACGTCAAAGAGATGCTTAACACTTTCACTATTTACAATTTTGACATGATTGTTTCCATTATTTTACAAACTGAGATTCGTTTGCAAGCTTAAGTTTGAAATGGAGCCAGAGTTCCGAATTCTAAAACCGTAAATTCAGATCGAGTGCACCTTGGTAAACGTCTTCGATTGAAATCAATTAGTCACTACACCCACATGATCGGTTTTGTGTTTTGTGCATCTTCAATCAGGCTATGAAAGAACTGCTATCTGCTATTGTTTCAACGAGTCAAGTACGCTACGTTAATTGCTACAACTTATTTTACGTAATGTGATACCTTTTTGGACTCTCTGAAGGGCATGAGATGAATGGAATCCTTGCGCAGTTGTGGAAGGGCCTTGACAATTAACCATTTAATTGACGCCTTCTTCTTTGCCTAGGAAAATCAAATAATCATAAATTAATAAATTAGATTGAAGATATATTTCAGTTAAAATTTTGATGCGCCAGAGAATCTATGAAAATAAACTTACGTCCCACCAGGGGGCATTGAACTCCTTAGGTCGTTTATTCAACCAGATGAACATTCGTTTGGTTCGGTCCATGGTCGTATTACTGGTTTCAGGTGAGTTGCGCTTGAAGCGAGATAGCTCCTCCCAACATGTCCAGCACTCTCCGTTAATATCCAATGGACTCTTGCGCTTCATGTTCTGCGAGTAAAGACTCTCCAGATCACTCCAGCCCATATTCGGATCTGGAGCGAGCCAACACTTGGGATGTAAATGATTTGCACGGCGCTCTTCGTCTGGAGACGGACTCACTCCGCCTTGAGAGCGCTGGCGCAGAAGACCGTATTCATACCTGCACAATTTGCAGGATTTAAATAATTGGTAAACCTTCTATGGCATATTCGACACTAGCTGGCTCATTGGTCAGTCATGATATCCCTGATCTCTACCCAATACTTTTAAATGTTTATTACCTGCGCTCGTCTTCTTCGGCAATAGTAAACAAATGAGCGTCGAGTGGCAATGCATCCGAATGAATGCCTGGACATCGACTTCCTGGTACAAGATGTTGCTTCCGGATAGCCTAAATTTTTTAGTGCATATTACATAGTTTGAAAAGTAAAATTGTAAATGAAATGGTTAATGGTCAGGCTTTTTTAAACTTAGTCGTCCTTACATATTTTTTATTTGTTAAGCTTTCAAATCAAACCATTTGACATCATGCTTTGCTCTAGCCTAGCTTGCGGAGTTTAACCTAATTTGAAGGCAATGAATTTCCAATAGTTATAAAATTCAAATTCGGATTAATTTGAGGCGTAGCTAATTGACATTAATTTCATAGGGTCTCTAAATGGAATTAAGGCTCTGCTAATGCATTTATGAGGTTTGCATTCTTTGGAATTTTGACGTCTTCAGGGCATTTGCCAACATACAAGGACAATATCAATGATTGTCAATCACCTCATTGAGCGAGTCAAAGTTTGTCAATCCTTTAGCATTCACGTGAAACGTGTGATTCTCAAAGGATAAATTCGTCCTGACCTGAAGCAGTGAACAGATCATTAGCTATCCATTGCGCTAATACAGATAGTCACTTATGATTCTGACACAATAATAATTAGCTAGTTAATCTGTACTTATAAAGTCACTTATGAATGTCATATTTATACTATATAGCGTCACAGAAATTTCCCCTTTGGCGAATAAATCCCATCAAAACCAAATTTGATGTGATTTAATATGATTTAATAGGTAAAATCACACTTTTAAGTTAAATTCTATCACATCACAGTTCACAGTGGTATTTAACAATATTTAATCCAAATATCATTTTTTACAATTATTGTAGCTTATTTAACCCACTTTGATTCCATCCCATCACACATTTCCATAATTTCATCATGAATTAAATGTTCATTATATCCCGGGCAGTGAAGTTTAACATTGTAAATCAACTCATTATGTCAGTGAACCCAAGAAGTATGACTTGACATACCAGATCCTGTTTTCCAGAAAGAACTTGAGTTTTCGTCAGACCTTTGCCCATTTGCTTCCCTTTCCCTTTGGCACAACGACAATCGCACTGAGCACAATCACAGTATTCAAATTCCAAATGATCCTTAAATGGCTTCGAAGCTTTGAGCTTCGTTTTGGGATTCTTCGTAAATTTTGATTTTCTTTTCAAATTACCACGAGCACTAAAGGATGCCTTCCGCTTGGTCTCGACGCACTGAATCTCCTTGGGCAGAAGCGGTGGAGCCTCAAGCGGATTTTTGAAGAAAGTTAAACATTCTTCACATTCAGGATGAAATAAACAGTTATTATTGGATTCAGTACAAGCACAACTACCATGTCCAATCGTATTATTATTAAGTTCCAACATGGAACTAGCTTCCGTTCCAGCAGAACCCTTTCCAGAATCCGCTGAAGTTGCTGTTGAAGATTTACGAGTTTTCACGTCTTCCGGTGGAGAACATTTAGGTTCAGGCACATCCGGTTCATGAAAACTCCCACCAATTAGAATGGACAAATCCCGAAGTTGCTGGAGAGCGGATTTTTCAGAAACTTCACTCATGGCTGCAGTCGTAGCTCCAGGTCGTTCAGTGAAGGAGCCTTTGGACGATGCAATTGACGAAAGTGTTGAATAATTGTCACGCGCATGCCCACAACTCAAAATCGTGTCTGTGTCCACCAGATCTTCAGATCCAGGATCTTTGTTCAAAACTTTATTCTCAAATGGTGACTTGGGCTCAATTTCTAGAAAATCTGAGAAACGCAAGCTCTTCTTGCCCTGACCCATGTTTTTGTTCTTAGGTGGAAGGGCTGGCGGTTGGTTGTTCTGACCTTGGTTGGATGACCCTGAGCCCAATCCAGAAGAACTGCCTCCAACGCTAAACTTGGGTTTGAAAATCACAGAGTCAAAACTTTCCAGAAGACTATCCACATCTCCATCTTTCACACTTCCGCTGCCCAGCGGAATCGAACTTCCATTATTAGCCAATAAATTGGCTTCAATTGAAGGTTCCATAATTTGCTCCACGTCGTAATTTTGCTCATGTAAAGGCTTAGGATTCATTTTGCTTCGTTCCATCGGAACGTAGACCATCGTTATTCCGTGGGCAGAAGTAATTGAAGACGTGCCAGCCTGCTCAGTCACACTGGTTCGTTGTTGACTTTTCCTTGAGCCCGACTCACGGAAATCTCGTGACATCCGTGACTCGGGTGTCGAAGTTGAACTTCTACTGTTATTCGAAGCCACAAGAATATTCGGCATACTCACTTCAATCGTTTCCAGATCTTTTGCATAGTTACTCTCATTGTTTCGTTTCTCATCTTCCTGATCTTCCGTTGCTGAGCTCTGCCAAGTTTCCGTGCTGGGCAAAGAGTCTTCAGCCCTGTAGCCATGTCCAGCATAGTCGTATCTCGAATTTCCAATGTCAGACGAAGGGATCACCACGGTCAGGGGTTTGTTCAGAGGTTCCCGTTCTCGAGGACCCTTGGGACACAGTATAAATCCACTACTACCGTTATTTCCAACATTTGCATATGGATTTTTAAATACAGAAGTTCTGGGCAGCGCCTGGCCATAACTACTTTTGCCTGATGCTTGTTGCTGTTGTTCCTGTTCTTCAAGTGCAATTCTTGGACCCCAACCTGAACTTCCGTAGCTGGAATTGGATTTCTTCTTTTTCACTTTTCTGCTGTACATTTTTTAAATTAAAAAATTCGGTGAATTTAGAATTAGCAAGATTGGCAATTCAGTCTTCAAAATGGATACTATGTTAAATTCTTTAAGACAACAATCTCCGCTTCAACTGCACTGAATGCACAATCACCTAAACGTCCCAAAGTGGCATATAATTTCCAAGTTACGAGATTATGTATTAAGACAGGGCAGGAAAACCTGAAACCAGACCGAAGTGATGTGAACAAGTCAATCAAGTGTGAGACTGTTGAATATTGATTATGTGATCCTATAGTTCATTTTCGTAGCTGTCACTCAACTCATAAATTAAGTATGGCTTTTAGTTGGATTAGTGCAAGGCAGAACTGAAGCCACAAGAATGGTGAAGTATGGGCACAGTAGTCAAGCCAGAAGCAGCCCAAAGAAATCCAACAATGTTGTTGAAAGACTGGTTGACAACTGAGAAATGGGAAATGGTCTCGTTTGTAAATTGTAAATACATAGTGAGCTTGAAGGGGTGGCTAATAAATCTTTTTCCGTTTACACACTCTTACTTGCTTCACTTCCTCCCTCATCCCTAATAAAATAAATGCTCCGAAGACCAAGCAAGCTCAAAACGAAGAAGAAGAAGCTTTACCCTTTTTTACAAGTAAAAAAACTGAGCTAATCCAGGGAGCTTGATCAGGCAGTAGTACATAGTAACATAAGGGAGAGGACACGGCCATAAGAGTGAGAAAATTGGGGTGGGTACCGCGGTGGGGAGATTTCTCTATACAATCAAAT
>JAQFYU010001395.1:0-15063 GCA_034694905.1 Ceratophysella granulata
GCATAAAATACGTGCAACAAAACTCTAATCCCAGTTCTGAAGCCGCGTGTGTGGCGTGGGTTGTTGGGAGTTAGCACAAGAAGGGATGGAAATAGAATCTTGGTTCCTAATTCTCTCACCTCCAGAAAACTGGAACCAGTTAAGGGAGCATTAGGTTAGCCAACGGCTCGGATTGAAAACTGGAGAAGTTGGCGGTTGATTTCTAATATGCCATATTTTTCTGTGTAGGTTTATGTGCTGAATCGATTGAGGATAACCTGAACTTTAGAATTAGACGGGCAAAATACATCGCATAGTATATTCAAAAGGTTTTGATTTGATATCACTGCAAAGTTAGCTAAAAACTTAGTTCAACGCAAACTTTATCCGCGTATTCCATCCCTGATTTGATTATAGTATGTTACTTTACTCCTTAACATTACATATTTAAATAGGTACTAGTGATTTGTCCCAAATATCAATTCCCTAAACTACAATTTTCAAATTACCACTTGATTAGAAAGTTCAAAATATGTTTTTTTTTAACTTCATATCTAAAAAATTACCTGTTTTCGAAATGCAAATTACAAATCCTCAAATATTTTCATGTGTTATCATTTTCAAATCAAATTTGACACGCTTTCACATGAATGTTTCCATAAAAATTGGTTAAAAATGTATTTTTGTTAATTCTAACTTCAGCATACTTTTGAAGCGACTCCCTTCAAAATACATTATACAAATATATTTCCACCTTAAGGAATATTTGGAAAAAAACATTTTCAAAATACAGAGTTTTAAAAATACCTCGACTTTGCCCAACAAAACAATTAAGTTTTGACTGTAGTTCAGAGTTATTAGCTCAAAGTAGCGATTAAACTTAGTTGACGCCGTAACTGAATTGTTATAGTAGTAACCTCAATTCATCTATATTAAATAAGGTCATAGCTTTGAATTATTCGATGACATAACCATGCACAGCGCATAGCCATACATGTACTATGAATATATCGTGAACGGTCAAATTCGTATCTTAGTTTCCATTTATGTACCATAGAGCATTTTAGCACAGCAAAAATTTGAATTTTATCAATTTAATGCTTTCAAATGTATTTGAAACTTTAAATATTTGACTTGAACCCTGACGATCCCATTAGGTAAATTCGGGTCAGTTATGAATTAAAAAATGCGAGCAAAATTTTGTGAGCCATTTCATATTCCAAAATACCCAACCCGTTGAGAGCCTTGCTTTCTCAGGAAGACAGAAGAATAGAAGCTCGTAAGAAAATAGATATTTTATCTCTGTTGGCTCAGTTTATTTGTTTGAATTCAGAAACCCATTTGTGAGTGAGAAGGGGAATAAAATAAGGAGAAGATCCGGATCTGGGAGGGAAGGAAGGCAGAAACGGCAGGACACTATTGACGGCTCAGAGACAAGCGACAAGCAACACGACACAAGTCATTTTCTGGACGACAAGAAGTTGAAGCGCTTCTAGAAGGATTAAGGCCTTTCCTTCCTCAAAACGTCTCCTATCTTCCTCCTGAGCCTTTTTACTCCCAACTTGGAAGAACATAACTTGGAGCAAAATCTGGATATATGGCTTTCCGCCATTTGGAACAATACAAGAAACGAATGCATTTTCTCTTTCTCAGCATTAGAGTACAGTACATGTAGGCACGGTACACTGCGGTCCATTCCTTTTTGTCGAGATTAGGCGAGATTAGGTTTTGAGGACTCCGGCTTTATGCACACATGTATCTCTCTCCACACTAAAGCCTGCATAAATTTTGAACCTTCAGGTAGTAAACAACACCAAGGACGAGTAGAGTATGCATGGGACATTTCTCCACTTCTCCGCCTGATTGTCATTCATTTCACTTTGTTCTGGTTTAAGTTGTCGGGTTGAGGAGCTTGTTTGAATTTATTTTGTGTTGGCTCAAACGGAGTGCAGATAAACAACCCAAGGATCATTTATCTTTTAACAAGACTTTGCATAGTAGTAGGTACAATGGTTGCATTGTGTGTACCTTGTTTCTCCTCTGTACGACTCCCGTACTCAACACTCGGTCTGGAATCAGGTTAAACCTGACTTAGCCAAAGGCCATAAAGTAACCCGGTTTTTCAAATCAATTGTCAGTCGCAATCAGTTAACGTCGAGTAAATCTTGAGTGGATTTTTGTAAATCGGATGATAATATAATCATGCTTTCATTTTTTAAGATGGTGTCAAGAAATATCAATAAGTATCACTTTTACGTAAGATGCAAAATTATTGTATTTTTGTTTGTCCGATTAACATGATTTGATTTATTAATTTTCATTGACTTCAAACGACCCGGTGAAAAACGCAACCATACTATACTAATGAATTTTCAACTCCATAAACCGTAATGTTGATTTTCTTCTAAATAACGAGTTTCATGTTTCAGGTGAGTGACGCAATTTGTTTGGTGCAAAATCTGCGTGGATGTATTGCGAGACTTTTCGATGAAAGTTTTTCTGTTGCGTGATGCGCTAGTGTTGTGGTCTTGTTGTTGCGCTGCCTTTACTGCCACAACCTTTAACTGTCAAGTGTCTCACACTTGGGTTGCCTCTTGCTTCGCATGGATGTTGTGGTTGAAATTTTGCGAATTTCATGCTTCAGTTTTATTGCAGCGTCTTTCATGTTAAGGTTTCTGATATTGCAATGTTACTTTACAAAATCTCAACTGCGATGTTTCATATTTCGGTATCGCGTCATTTGTATGTTGTGATTTTATTGTTGCGAATTTTCATTTTCCGGTTGTTAAATAGAAATTTTCGGTGTTTCCAATTATTTCTTCCGTGATGTTGCAGCTTTTTTTCCGCAGAATTTTTAGTAGCAACATTTTTTGCTTCGATTTTAAAAACTATGGAGACCTTATAAGCGTTTTTGCAAGTGCAATGTCTCATTTTACGGCATTTCTTGTGAGCAATGTTTCTGGCAGCGGTTTTTCATGTTTTGGTTCCGTTGTGGTACAGATGGGTGTGTGTTTGTGTATATGTTTAAACCAAAATATAGCGGCCACACCATTGTCACCTGGGCAATTGTCCCTAAGTAATTGCCGCCGAGCTATTGTCCCCGCGCAAATGTCGCCTTACGGTTGTGCTGCTATTACCCAGTTTTTGTGGTTGAATGTTGTGGTTTCTTGGTTACTGTTGCGATATTAATCGGAAGCGCATTGAGATTGCAATTGCCATATAGAAAAAGATTCCAAGGTCAAATATCAATCCCCAAGCGCGATATATCACATGTTTATGGACAAGGACAACCCCTTGAAATTGATTTCCTAAAATAGTGAATCTGACATGTAGGGAATGCTAAGTGGAGTGTCGGATTTGGTTGTAGCATTTATATGGAATGAAGGGTGTAGAATTTGGTTTAGACGAGGCGGAAGAAGAAGAACGACAGACATGAGACACGCTACAGACTAGAGTCAGAGCTGCCGACGGGTGAGTTGCCATTCAGCCCAATTTTCCATTCCACACACCATATTCGAATGGAAGTTAATAGGAAAGGAGACATTTGTCAGGCCTGCCTGCTTTCTCTCCTTTCTCAGCCTTTTCGAGCCGAAGAGAGAGAACTGGTCCATTTCCAGCTCACTTATTTAATACCGAAACACTTTCCACTAAACTCAGCTCCTCGCTTTGATCCCCAAGAACTGGTTTCTAATTGCATCCTTCCAACCAGTGACAGCCAAAACCTATTTCCAAACTATTTACTTTCACTCAAGCCACTGCTCACTTACCAGGCACAACCTGTCGACTAATCAACCTCTCCATATATTGATAACGATCTACAGGCTTGAAATGACCTGACATTCCAACATATATGGAACCTCTACAATGAAAAATGGAACTTCTGACAACCAGATGATCGTTTGATGCATGCATCTTTGTGAATATGCTAATCTTTGGCCAGTTTTCAGTTTGGTCAGAATCATCAGTCAGAAATCGCCTCAATGCAACGATTTGGGTTTACTAGCGGGTCCCTCAATCAGTGCAAGGCACTGCCCTTATGTATGAAATAGAATTTGTCAAATATAATCCAAGTATATTTCAAAAGTTTTTTGTAGGATTATTTGTTTAATTACGTGGATCAGAATCGGCACATTGCTTAGATATACGCACGTACAGTCATCTCTCTTGTATACCCCAATATTATTTTTTGAAACCTGTAAATATAAAGCTGAAAATTCTAGTTACAATAGCCTGTTAATATTGTATTAGCTGTACGTTGCTATGACAGTTGAGTTACAATGTATTATTTGCAAAGCAGGTGAGCATTATCAACATTTTACGAGTAAGTCTTTGGAATCCAGAATTAGGGAAAATCGAATTGTGTATAGGATTCCGTTGCCAGGGCATTGGTCACTGGCAGCCGTTTTGACAAACGTTGTTGTGCGACAGGATATACATAGCTTCTTAAAAAAAATTTAGTAAGGGTACGATGAATTAGCGCCTTTCTGGCTAGTTCCGGATTCCAAGAATCCAGTTTGATGCTCTCTAATTTAGGAGACATTGTGGGCGGGCCAAGATTCTCATAGCAACCTGATGCAAATTAAGATAATCGTACCTTGAGGTCTGAAGGCAGACACAGGCTACAAATGGATGCATTATAATTTGTAATATTTCTGTAACTCTCGTAATTATACGAAAAAACAACATTGCTGCGACTAAAATGACCAACTAGTTGATTATATTTCAGAAAACGGAGTAACAAAGTGCATTATTTCAATTGCACACCATGTTTCTTGTGCCATCACCGTCAATCACATTAAAATTAGAGACGGGATCGATCTAGTAAATCTGGACTAATTTAGGGAGCTTAAGCTTGAATTGAGCCAGATGCTACGGAGAAGAGCTTAGGGAGTAGTGTTCTGGTTTTGAACAATTTTCCTGCCATTCTTGGTCTGGTTGTAGCTGGATAATTAGGTAAACTGGGAATAGGATAATCTGGTGTCTGATGGATTGCAATGAAAGGGCTGCTGCGGGAGAAATGGGATTGGCCCTCAGGTCTGACATGGTGAGAGAACTGGAGGAAGTAATTATGGAAGATGGCGGGTACTGGAAATGAATTCATCCGTTTCTCTCTTTCACCGAATCACTGGTTCCAATGTACACGAGTATGTAGAAATAGAAAGCTACACGGTACGCGGAACATGTTGCTTCCTTGTCCCGGAGTCCGTACTAGCTACCTGAAAATGAGAACTGCGTCAGTTCCAAGCTTAGAAATTGCTCTCTCAGCTGGCAGCTTGCCCTTATTTCCAATTCGCTAGAGTTAATATTTGAGATCATCAGATTTTGTCTGACCCAACTTTACAAATTTCGGGTGTAAATCTTGTCAACCTGAAATTAATCTGAGTAGCTCGGGTTGGTCTTGCAATTTTTATCAATATCCTACGTGTTTCTCGTATTTTCGGTTCGGTCAGGCCTGTTTCTAAATTGACGAAACTATGATAAATAGACTCAAAAATTTACAAAAAATTGAACCAAAAAAATAGTTAAAACGATCGAGTAAAATTGAAAGCATTATCTTTCAAATACATTCAAATTTTGAAATCGAATGTTGTCTATAAATTGTAATGTATTTAAAGCCTATAAACGAACTGACAAAATATAATCGGTAGTTACTCATCTTTTTTTGTCGATTTTAACATTCTTTTTTGCCAAATTTTAAATTACTCTGTGGGGTACTTTGAATTTTTTCATGCAATTTGCGAATTTGTGTTCAACGTACAATGACCAACATAAGTAAGTACATGGATTTCCAGGTTGTGCTAAGATCTATTTTGGTAGTGTGGCCTACCGACAATTTTCTCTCTATGTTGGAAGTACGCACACTGAGGTAAGCACCGCTTGCGTGTGTGACCTACCAACGTTTCAGATTTGAATGGAATTCATGCACCATGCTAAATGCACTCGTTTTTATAATGAAATAAAATTGAAAACAGAAATGTTTAGGCTTGAATGGCAACTAGATTTAGTGCATTACTACAATCAATCAATTTAGTTTTATTTGACATGGGTTGCGCCCAATCAAATCAATTGTATTAATTAATATTTTTATGAAACACACGTGCTCAACTATCATAGTGCTTGAATTGCATTCAAATCTGCAACTTTTTAGAAGGCCATACAAGCAACCAGCTTCCACCTCGATGTGTGGCCTACCAAAAAAGATAAAAAGATTTTGGTAGGCCACCCAATCCACTCTCAGCAGTGTGTGGCCTACCCGGCGGCATCTAAACAATTTTTAAAATTTCGGATTTGCGGAATTTAATCTAGCAATTTTCATTGGTCTGCCTTCAGATGAACTTACTAAGGCTCTACAGTCAGTTCCTGTGGTTCACCTGACGTAGAACGTCAGATTTGTGGACTTGATTAGGTTCGTTGGCGAGGAGAAAGGAGGGAAACACCAGTTCCTGGATTGTTATGGAAAAGACCTTCCAGAATCTCCTTATTCACTTAAAAGTATAACCATGTTTTCATTTAGCGTCCTGAAGAGGTTCTTCCTTCCCAACCAAATCGGAATTCAATTCCTTGGTAAATTGAAAAGAGTCCTCTAACCTGCTAAAACCCACATCCACTCTCACGTGCTCCCATCATAACTCAGCCAGCCAAAAAGCAAGAAGCTCCTGAGGACGAAATGGCTCTTCCACACACATAGTGGAAACTCTAAATGACTTTCCCTGTTCTCCCGTCGAGACTGAGAAGTACATGGAAATGGATACGGAAAAAACACAACAGGAGAGTGTGGAAGCACAAGAGCTTCTTCTGTGTCTTGACTTTTTTTACATTTCTCCATTCTAGAGTCGATTATCTGTAAAACAGCACTTGAAATGGAAGAGAGACGAAGGTCGGATCGGATGCTGAGAACATTATTTTACATACGCACGCATACTTGGATTCCATGGGTTTTTGGAGAGCTCATGCCGAGATGCTTAAAGTACTTTGTATTGACCCGTCACTTGCAAAATTTGGAAGGTGGATATTCGATAGCCTACGCTCATGGAACAAGGTTTGGAACTCGAGATGACAATGGAATTTTAGCTAGTTTTTTTTTTAAATTATGGGTCGAGCAAGTATAGGCTGCACTATCCAGGTTTACTTCAGTAATTTCAGTTGAAATAAGAATACAACTTTTGTACGGTTTCGAAAATATATTTTGGAATCATCGAATTTTAAAATAAAAATATTCTTCAGAATAAACCTAATTGTTTCAAGGCGATTTAAACATAGATATGACGTTAATTAAATTGGATTTTGCCGTGACGTTTTTAGGCAAATGGTAGCCTAGCCTTAAAAAATAAATTTTCAAAGTTTTCAACTGCCAATATTTTATACAAGATCTACCATTTTGCTTCTCATTGTATTGGAGTTGAGAACTGCTCGTAAAATGTTGCCTACAAAGTACCCTTCGCAAACAGATGAAAAAATCACACGACTTCCAATTAAACGCTTTTTCAGCTTGAAATTTTGAGAAACATGATCAAGTAAACATGTCTAGCGCAATTTAGGCGCATATGAGCCGATGTTTAGCTGTAGTTAAAAGAAAGCATTGTAGTTTTTGCATAAGTCACTATTTTAAAATGAAACTTATAGCAGAAAATCTATCATAAGTCATTAAATGAAGAAATTGTTGCCACTAAAATTCAGAAGCAAACAATTTTGATTTTTTTGTTTTAGTGTAATTTGACGAAATATTATTAGTTTCTTCCAAAAATAGATTTTTTTATCCAAATTTTTGACCAGCATGACATTTTTTCTCAACAACGAACTACTAACGTGTTTTTACACTTTTATTCAAAACTTGAGATGAAAAGAGTCAATTGTTGGGAGTATTTAAGTACAAACCAATTTTGACTATTTTTGTGGTGAAACCTGTGACGAAAATATTTGCTCAATTCCTACCTCAATTCCAGAGATATAGGAATTTTAAACTTGTGAAATGATCCTAGTTCAGTTTATGCTTGAATATTTTTGTGCAGGCAGAAGAAAATAGAATTAGGTTTTCACATTCTTCCTCTAAATTTCCAAATCCCTGGAATTTAGCCCTAAACACATTACCTTGGGCGCAGAGTAGTATACGTGTCAAATCCCTATTATGTTCCAGACTCAAATCAACTTCCCTAAAAGAGCCAACACACTAGCTCCACATGACGTGGTGTGTGAATGAGGGCTTTAGTCTGTGGGAAATGGGGTTCGTGCATGGGAATTAGTTGGGCATCCTAACCTAATTTTCACAAATCAAATTAAGGGCAGTCGTGGACTGAATAGGCTTAGGGAGGAGATGCATGGAGATGCGGGAAGGGATTTGAAGGGAGAAGAATGGACTTAGAGCTCAGGCGACCTGGACTTAATGGAAGACTGGGACAGGGTACTGGCGTGCTTAGCTTACCCCACTTTGGGTCCCACGTCCCACCAGAAAAACCTTGTCTGTGTAAATGAAGGGATTTTCCCGTTTATTAGGGCCAATCCTTTTTTTTTCTCCTTCTTTGAGACCAGGAATCTGTTTGATGACATCTTTGAGGATTTGGTGGTTGGGTGGAAGTAAAGTGGGATTGAGAGGAAGGCCGGGTGGTCCTAGGAACCAAATCACATTTCCTTGATCCGGAGTTCGAAGACATGAGTCGAGCATTAGAGTTGAGACGAGCCTTTTCTCCCCGCTTTCCCCACAGAAGTCCTTTTGATGAACAGAGAAAGTTCTAATGGGAAAAAGTGGTGGGATGGAGGGACGCGTGGCGGAGAGAGACAGGGACACAATATTGTCTTTTTGGGAGAATGAAAAAAAAAGAAGACAATTGGAAATTTTGACTTTGCAGACGCAGCGGGTCCTGGGATAACCCAGTCGTCGCCCAGGTGTGTATGTTGAATAAATGGGACTCGTAGCCAGACGAATCAGTGCTCAGTGTTCATCAGGTCATATTTTTTTTAGATTAAAAAAAAAAACATTTCGACCTTTGGCGGATTCGAACACGTTTCTGAACATGACAAAAATGGCGATGTATGATGAGGCTGTGGCTGATTTGAGCTTGTTATAATTTTTTTAATTGTATAGAGCGAGTTGCTAGCTAGATGCAACAATTTTCGACAGGATAACCTTATTGTTTCAGTTAATACTGGCTTTCTTGTGTAATTTAAATAATCTACGTATTCCATGCTCGACTTTCAAGTATCACGAGTGTCACCAATAATTTGGGCTTTCTCGCTCGAAGATCTTAGCAAATATTGATGTAGCTATAAAAATAATTCGGTAATTATTACCCAGCAAATATCTTATCTGATGCATGAATAAATATTTAGAATTTGCTTAAGAACGAACTTTGATGTTTTAAGTCTTCAGTTCAGGGTGAAATTCTGGTTTTTAAGATGGATCACAGATCATTTGTAGATAGATAGCAGATACTGGATCAATTTTTTGAATTTGGTTTGAACTACCATATAACCAGATTTTGGAGTCGAATTGAAGTGAAAACGGCCCTTATGGATATTTCTGTCTATTTTTTTGCTGTAATTTAGCCCAGCTACTGCTTTACATGTGGTGAAAGTTTCAAACCAAATCATTCATCCTTCAGGGACATCATTTATCAAACAGCGGCACGAATTAATGGAATGACCTTTGTATGTTCCGAGCATCCTTCAGCAATGGAGAGGCGGCTGACAGTGACATATTTTCCAGAACTTTCCAAACCAGATATTTTCAAGGATAGGCAAAATCGCTAGATTTAGTTATACATATTCATTTGCATTTCTTGACAAGCTTAAATTCACAAAATCAATGGAAATATAAGTATTTAAAGTCACAATTTAAATCTAAAATCAGTAATATTATATTATGAATTTATGTAAAAATTACGATCTTCAAATTAAAAAGTCGAAATAAAATCAGTGAAATATTTCATTGAACTTTCCGAACCAGAAATTTGCAAAGATTGGCAAAATTTTGAAATTATTATTTTTGCAGTCATTAAAAATAAGTTAAACACAATTTTGATCAAAATCAAAATAAAATTTTTTTAATATCAAAATCACAAAATTAAAGAAAATAATGTGATTAAAAATCGCAATATATCGATTTATTATAGTCACCAATTTATTTAAAAGATACTCTTTTCAAAATTCAAAATTGCTGAAAAAATTGAGCCAAAAATTATATAATTTTATGAAAATCAAAACATCAATGTCAAAATCAGTTTTGAGCGTAAAATCATGATTTGAAACTAAATTTTGCTCATCTCTGGAAAATTTGCTGACCCACCCTGCACAGATGTCCAAATGCGAATGTGTCCCTAGTGGGCAATTGTGTTCCGTTGAGACTTGTGGTTTCTCTGCTCTGCCCGCCCACCCAATTCAATAAATGAAACTCACCTTAAGCCCTCTCTATCTGCCTACTTGAGAATTTTGACTAATGCTTGGGCAAATAAACCTGTCATGTCTAATCCAAGTGCTTCTTCAGGCCGCCAGGCACTTCCACGTTTCCAGGGAACACGTGTTCCCCAACTCCTCCTTTCCACACCACCAACCCCGTCATCTCCTCTCGAAGAAGAAAAGCTTTCAGAGAAGATTATCTCATGCAACAACGGAGAGTTGCGGTGGGAAGAAGGAGTCCCCAGAATTCCACTTCCGGCAAAACAGTAACCTTCTCCGCTTCATTCCTATAACTACTTCAGCTCTGACTCAGGAGTCAAGGAATCAAAGAAACCTCGGTAAACAATGGGTTTGGCCAAAGCTCCTCACTCCTCACCCATGTGCCAGGTGAGGATAAGGCTCACTGAGCCTCAGCCACATTTGCTTAACTGAACAAGAGAGGAAATAGCCCTACGGCTGTCTCTTCTGCCTATTGACTCAGGTCGGAAACAGGAGGACGACGAAAGGACATCCGGTTCTGTCTTTCTCCCCGCTTTCACCATCTTTCTCTCCGCACAAAGGATGAGGAGACTTCTGGATGGGCAACTGACTAATGGGATTGGAATCCGGAAAACTCAAGGATGGAGTCAAGTTCAGTCATATTGAAAATTAGCCTGTCAGGCTTTGGAAAGTTGGACAGCTCAACTCAATTAAGAGAAGGGGGAGTGAAAGTCACTTGGCCAAAGTTACCCAATTGTGAGAAGGTCCACAGATGGAAAAATATTTTGCTCTACTGCCCTACTCCGCGTTTTTCTTACCTTACTGTCCTGCCCTACTCCGCGTTTCCTACCCTACTTCCCCACTGATCTATTGCCCTACCACTCTATTCCAAATTCTTGGCTACTGCTGCCTGTCCGCCCAACCGCCCTATTCTAAATTCTTTACTACCCTACTGCCCTATTTCAAATTCTCAACAGCCCTATTCCAAATTTTCAACCAACCGCCATATTCCAAATTCTCAACCTACCACCATATTTTAAAATTCTTGGCTACTGCCCCACTGCCCAACCTATGTATTCCAAATTCTCAACCTAACTCCCTACCGCCCTGTTCCAAATTCTCAACCTACCGCCATATTTCAAATTATTCGTTAATGCCCTATCGCCCTAATCCAAGTTCTTGGCTACTACCCACCTACCTACCGTCTGTCCAACTGTCCCATTCCAAATTCTTGGCTACTGCCATACTGCCCTACTGAGTGGGGCAACTTGCCTTTCTATGTGAATGTCACTGGCAAAAAATCCATTGACAAAAACTACTCCGTCAAAGGTAAAAAAACTCATCTTGGCAATAAGTGACTAATCCTGGTTAAAATTGAACTATAGTAATGTTAAATCATCTGCTTACCGCATTTTAGTAGCTAAAAAAGGGAAAATTAAGTTAAGACACACCCAATACAGTTGAGCTCATTATTAAAATTACAAAATTCTCTTTCTTTAAATTATACAAGTTTAAAATACTCTATTTTAGGATATTTACTTTGAATTTAATTTTGGTGCATTTTAAATCCCATATTTGTTTACAATTGTTGTTTGTTTGTAATTGAAAAGCTGATGTTAAGATTCGGATTTTTACGAACTCAAAAGAAGGAAAATGATAAAATGAACCTCATATTGGTGAATCAAACAAAGCCTAGCTTTCCTTATTATTTTATCGCATTTCAAAACGCTAATGCGGCGAAATTTCAATCTAGCCTCGAGTGTTGCCAAGAATTTGAAGATTGAAATGCCTTAAATTGACAAGTACACACGAAGTCAAAATAATCAATTACAAATAGTACATATATTCAATCAATTGCTTCAAACTAAATTCAATTACACCAATTTTTAGATTCAGCTCCAGTTAATTGCCGGTTAATCTGAACGTTCCAATATTGTCAAACCGGGAATAATTGCCATTCATTTATCATAATCTGTAGAATTTGCATTTTTTCACTTTAAAAGTTGGAAATCGTACTTCAACTGATTCCTGATTTTCGTTTTCTGAGACATAAGTCCCCGCCCCCACATCACAGGAAATTTTCTCCTAGACAAAAGTTGTCAAGAATGACGTCATGGTTGGTGACAAAGAGAAATGTGAGTTAAATTGTGAAAGTTTTTTTCATGGTCGGTTAGAGTGTCAGTATTCGGGTATGGAATTTAGATTCATGGCCTAATCTTAGTTTGATGGTCCAAAGTTGAGCGGAGGACACTGGGTACATGAGTTTGAAGTTTGGAGCCCAGAATGCGAGGCGAGTGTGTTGGGTGTCTATTCCCTTGTGGTCCGTCCCATGCGAGAAAGTTGTGAAGGTGTGACTTACCGAGGCAGACGAGGGAAAGCGTGGTTTCAGTGTCTGCAGGCAGTTCGTCGCCAGAGTCCGGACTGTAAGTGGTTCCAAGTGAAGACTCCATCTCATCCAGGCCTGTGGACCAATTTGAGTCCAAGTACGTCTCCGTGAGGTCCATCTGAAAGGAGAAGCATTGGACGTCTTTAGACTCGGCTACCTCATAATAGCCATCCTCACCCACTTAGTATGAGTTGTGGGTGATGGTGGGGAATTGGGTGAATTGGGAATATTGGATTTGGAGAAGTTGGGAAGTGAGACTCATAAATCCTCTCGTCCCAGGAATTCTCAAATAAGAACTTGTCTTCGGACGCAGAGCGGATGTTTAGCGTGAGAAGCAGGATTAGGAAGTTAGGGTCTACTTAATCCGTCTCTCCCCTCTCAAAACTTTCCCCAAAATGTCTAACAAGAAACGGAGCATAAGTTTTGGGACAGGGTTGCCGGGTCGGAGTTGAGAATTCAAATTCTGGAGATTAGTCGCATCGAGTTTACAGATTCTCACACGTGTCCATGAAGTTGTAGATTTTGTATGCAAAACAAATGTCAAATCATGCCTCATAACACGATTCTTGGTGACAATTTTTACAAATATGCGATTCATAAAAACAAATGGCCTTTGAAATTATAGAAAACGTGTCAAAATAAACTGCGGCTTGACCACATTGAATAAAGTCATCCTAGTTCCTTATTTTCAAAATTTAAAGCTAGTTTAATTAAATAAACGTCTCGTTAATTTGATACATTTTTATTGCACGCTCGATGTTGTAAGAGATGTTTTTTTCTCATAAAGATCTTCTAACGATACAAGTGTTTAGTGCTTCAAGTTTTTTCTGGTGTTGCTGATAATTATTGGCGCCGCAAATATTTCAATGCATCACACGATATTTTTAGAGCCAAGAAAGTGTCATAGCAAAAAGCGATTTAGCGCCAAGCCAAATGTCAATGTAACAAGCGATTTCGTTAGGACCAAGAAAATGACAATGCAACAAACGATTTAGCGGCTATAAAATGTCAATGCACAAGCAACAATTCTCAAGCGCTAGGAAAATGCCAATGCAACAAGTAATTTCTTTGATTTTTGAAATGTCAATGCAACAAATGATTTAGTGGACGAAAAATGTTAACGCAATTGACAATTTAACTGCTAGAATATGTCAACGCAATAATCGATTTCCTAAGCCCTAAGAAAATATATACGCTACAAGCAATTCTTTAGCTCCAAGAAAAGTTAATGCAACAAAAGATTTAGTGGTTAGAAATGTTAATGCAACAAGCATAATTTAGCGTTAACAAAGGCCAATGCAACAAGTAATTTTTTATGAGCCAAGAAAATGTCAATTCAACAAGCAATTTCATTTGAGCAAGAACCGATTGCTGCTTTAATTATTAAGCCTATATTTTTTGATTTCAAATTAGCAAACTCCTTACTTTTATTTACGTGAAAAGACCAGCAGCGTGGATAAAAAATTCCAGAATATTTTTAAAAAATTAGGTTCACATCAAAATTTCACTTACTAAAATTTACTGAATAGCATTAACAGCTTTCGGCTAATCGATCGTTCGTGTGTATTTAATACGTGTATTTAGTTTTGATAATTCTGACGTTGTTAGGTGACACATTATTCTTCAACTTTTTTACTTTCCCTGAAAAGTTCAAGTTTGATTCCGGTCAATTTATAATTATAAAAAAGGTTGTCTTCTAGGGTTTTATATGCAACCTTTTATGCGGATCCTTGTTTCATAGTTCTGCAAAGATTGTCAAACATTGTTTTTAATTGACTTGTTGATTTAGAAATGCATTCTTTATTTCTTAGAGACCTTTTAACCTAATTTCCACCTTCAAATTGAAACCAAAAAATGTTCAAATTGATAAAAGCCAAATCCTGAAGCGAAAGGACCCAGTAGAAGGCGTCTTCTTCTTCTTCTCAGATTATAGTTCCCCAACCGCTATATTGATCCATAATATGGAAGAATAACTTTCCAACTTAAGTTGATCCCATGAATATACATCCTTCTTCCACTCAGCTCTGTTCCATGCTTCTCTTCGTACAATTTATGCACAAGAGTCAGGAGGAAAAAATTGGGATGAATACAAATACGTTCCCTGTCTTCTTCCGTCCTACCTGTACCTTAACACTTCTCGGCTTTCCTCTGTGGACTTTACCTGCTGCATCTTAAGCAGAAAACCAGATGTCCTGCTCAAACACTCAACTTGTTTTGACATTCCCATGTTCTACACACCATCCAACTCCGCACCTTCACAACTTCTTCCCATTAGCCTTCACTCACGTCAAAGACTAAAATTGGTTATGTGCAAATAAAGAGCAAAGTTT
>JAQFYU010001396.1:0-15063 GCA_034694905.1 Ceratophysella granulata
GTCCGTTACTTTTGGGACAGCCCTCGTACCGGAAACCCATAGTGCAGTGTCGTGTAGAAGCGCGAATGTTTGAAACTCGATTGCACTATCGTGAATTCGTTTTAGGATCGAATTTGGATCGAATTTTCTCAATTGTGATGTGATTGTGATTCTGAATTCTTACCGAAGTCAAAATTTCAATAATTTTGGAATCCAAGCTGGTCGCAGTAATGACGCCATTCCGCTTGTGCTTCCTGAACTTCTTTTTATTCTTGTGTCTTGGAACAACGTAGCCATCCACTTCTTCCGTATCTGCATTCTGATCATCCGAAGATCGACTTCGTGCCGAAGAATCTCGGGACTCTCCGCGTGACCCTGACGCTGATGACGGAATTGAAGGAACGGAACTCACAGCCGGTACTAGAGAAATGTCACTCAAACTTGCCCGAACTTCCGCGAGGAACTTTGGAGTTGACGTTGGGCCGAAAGTTGTTGGATCGCTCTCTGTTCTTCGATTTCGGTAAGCTTTACTCGCTTCGAATCCAAGTGAATGTGAATGAGGTGTTAGGAAATAAATTGAAGGGGCGTTCGGTGGGTTCAAGGGTGTCCAGTTCCAGGCAGCCACAGGATCGGGTGTGGGTTCTGGTGTGGTCTCCAAGGGGACATTTATGTCATTTTGAAGAACGTTGAAGAGGGCGTTGAACGTTTCTGAGACTGGTGACTCTGGAGCTTGGTCCAGGAATGGGTTCACGCATTCGCCGCCATCTTGGAAAAGGAAGTATGAATTATCCGTCGTTTCATCCGGCTCCATCAATTTTTCTCGGTACAATGGTAAAGGTAGGCTGAAAGTTCCTTCGCCGTCTGTAGAATCAATCCAATTTTCGTTTCAATTTTCATTTTCAGGTATATTAAATCAGTATTTGTGTGACCTTACCAGCAAAAAATGGGTTCGTGGGATGGAGCGTTATAGCTTGTTGCAAAGGCAGATCAGACGGAAGTTCAGGTTCTGGAATCACGTCTTCATTCCCAGGAATCTGCTGCTGCTGTTCTGGAGTTTCATTATCAGAAATAAATTCATCTTCAGAGATCTTGGATTTTGTCAGTGCTGCAGCAGGAGGCGATGACGAATCCTTGGAAACGGCTGAAGCACCGGTATTTAGTTCAGTAAGCTTGGACTTTGCTCGAGAAGACAAGTACTTGGTCCAGTCCAAGTCATCGAATATTGGGCTTGATGCTGGAACTTCCTTGGATTTAGTCAAACATTTGGTTCCAGTAACAACCGGCTTAGCGCTGGTCTTGTTCTCTTCCTCGTCCGTTTTCTCAGGCAACTGAGTATCTTTCCATGAAATTCCTTTGACCTTCTTGACGTTTTTCCCAGAACCATGAACGACCGGTAGATGAGTGGCTGCCTCAGACGGCTTTCCAACACTTTCCAAGACTGTAGTGCTCCGAAGCGAGATGTTGTCAAAGTTTAGGAATTTGGAAGTATTGAGTGGAACTTTTATAATGCCGGTACGACTGTAACTGTAGCTCTCCATGATTGATGAGTTATTAGAACATTATTGTGGGGTTACGAATTTTGAAGAATTAAAACATTCAAATTTTGATTCTGCACGTATTGGGTACGGGCAGAATGTACCAAAAAATTTCATGACATGACATCTATTTTCGAGAATGCTCCAGTTCAGTGGAGAAGTTGCTCAGAATAAATCATAAACAATTTTGTAATTAACGTCCAAAACCCGTATTCTCAGTTCTCATTCTCATAGTAACAACGTATTTACATCACATATCTAAGCAGAATTCCAAAAAGAAAGCCTTTAAAATGATTCGCAATTCGAGAGTTTATTTAATATACTTGTATAATAAAAGTTATAATATTCAATATACAGCCTTGAACGACGTATATAATATATTTTAAAATGTAAAATATGTCAAGGTAAAAATTGTCATTAAAATGCACAGAATTGTTGAATGGAGAAACGCAATTTTGTCTAAATCATACATAATCTTAATTTGGTTACACACAGAAAGCTAAATACTTCGATTCGATCATGTGTAGTTAATTTAATCTTGATATTTACTGAAAAGATTTGACACTTTATTCCAAACATTTTGCACAAAGTCGCCCGTTTCCTTCTTCGTGTCTCGCCAGAGCTTCGAAATATCCACGCAAAAGATTGTTCCAGACTCTTCTTGCGATTTTGGAAACACGAAGTCGGGTTCGGGTTTTGTAGTCGTAGTAGAATCGGGCTTTAATAAAGTCGGTTTGGTAAATACCTCCAGGGTTCCTTTCTGTTTTTTGACAATTATTTCAAAAATACGGAAATTACAGATTAAACACGACACCGAAATTTAATTACTTATAATTAAACTAAATAAATTACCTGTGAAATGATTGGATCCGTGTTTACGCTGCACGAGTAAATCCCAGCTTCCTCAGGTCCAACATTATAAATGTACAGAATGCTATTTGTGACCAGATCCGAACTGCCCATGAGTGACACGGACATTTTGTGATTCCTCGTAATTAGCAGCGTGTTAATTGCAAGTATATCTTTGTGTCTACCCTCTCGCAGCCATGAAACCTTTGAGAAATGGGGAATATTTAATATTTCACACTTTTCATAATAAAAATGATTGAAAATTGTATTTGCCAATTCAGAATTCATGCTAATAAATCTATTACCCTGGAATTCGGCCCAAGGTTTCGCACAGAGCAAATGAAGTCCACATTAGTTCCCACGGCTGCCGTGATATTCTTCAAAGGTTCCACAAATTCGGTAACTGAATTGAATTCTGGTATTTCTTGAGATTGAGATGACACGACAGCGGTTAGCAGAAGTACGACGAATATAAGAGAGTTAGTAGCCATTCTTGAAATATTGAATAAAGTATGAAATATTTTAGAGATCACTCTAAATAATTTGTTTCTTGTTGCAGCTGGGACTCCCTGGACACTGAAGTCGACTACAGTATTTGATCCATGAAACTAGACAATGCTCTGAATATGCATAATCTGTCTTCTTCAATGTACATCACACGCAGTTACCATTCAGTTTCATATTCATAATAAAAAATGCTGCTATCGTATTAAACAGACGACGTGTTTCCCCATCCTTCTCTTCGACACTATCCTGGAAGCTTTATAATTGTGTCGTACCTAAAACAGAGGACAGAAGGTCAGCCTTTCAGATCATTTAAGTTCATTTAGTTCAATTTCAGGGGTTCGTGGTTTTATAGCTCCTATCCTATCTGATATGTGACATTACATACATAGCCATGCTGCTTATAATTTGCGTAGACCCATAAATGCAAGTATGTAATACATATACTTTGTATTTTACTTCGAGGTCAAGCGTTTTGTACTAAATCTGTGTTTGCGCTTTCCCCTGTTCCCGTAATTTTATTGTATTACTGTCTTGTGATCGGCGTCGACAACCCTTTTGTATCAGCTCTTGCCCGCATGAGATTAAGCTGGAAATGGAAAAAATGCTTCGGGTGCACTCAAACACTAAATACAAGATGATGTTTACAGTTCCTGTGTTTCATCAGAGGATTGGTCATCAATAATTACTAAATTAAGCATTTCCTTTCAGGATCTAAAAATAGCTTTGTGTGAGTCATTTCGACATTAGGACTGACGGACAATGCATTTCTTGAAAAATCGTGATGCTTCCTGCAGGATAAAACCAATTTCAGACTTTGTTGAAATGCACATGTCCCGTAAATTCAAGATTTTTGACTAAGTTCAAGTGATCAAGCTATTTCATTTCATTAGGTATTACAATATGTCATTGATAATTTTAGGATGGGTTGACTGTTGACTTTATGACTGAATTCATAACAAATTTTTTTTACAAATTAATATGCATTTTTGAAGTATAACGCATCAAAATAATGCCGGTTGCCTGTATACTTACGGAATTCAGTTTTCAAGCACAATAATAACGAGGCAGAAGTGACCACCACCGACTAGAATTTCCAAGGTCACGTGTTTTGCCATCAGCACAATTGAAATGTGGACACCAAGCGATAAGTTGCGAAGTATAAGTTGAAAACAAATATTGTCATGACAACCAAGAAAAACACTGTAGAGATAGGGCAGAGGGCTTTATTATGCTCTCAAAATTGAGGAACATGACGGAATTTTAATTCCCAATTTGAATCCTATTCCTCTAGATCAATCTAAATTACTTTCCTCTTCTTCTGTAACCAATTTTTTTCATCCAAAAGAAGGATCTTGGTTGCACTTCCGGAATCCGGGACAATGGGATCTATTCACAAGAGTGCAATCAAGATATACTGTCGACTCAAGCCTATTCAGGGCCTCGTCAATGTAAAACTAAAAAGAAAAACTAAGCGCAGTGTTCATTCCACAATCAGACTTAGATTGATTGGTAATTAAATCCTGACGTACTTTTTTTAGGAATACGAAGTTCAAACAGTAAATCATGAAACCGGGGAAGAGATACTTAAAATTCGGGATGAGACGGTGGGTTCAGCTCAACACGCCGTCAACAACAAATTGGAACTTTACACATACAGGCTAGTGTTTCAAAATAAATTAAAATATCGGGTCTTTGTCCGGTCTTTTCAATAAAAAATAGCAAATAGCCTTTGTAATTGTTAATTGTATTTAAATATTTCAGATTCTCTCGTGTTTTTGAGCGGAAAACGAAGCAGGACTACATTTTCGAGCAAGTTGCTAAACCAGTTATTGATAGTGCTCTACAAGGATTCAATGGAACCATTTTTGCTTACGGACAGGTGATAACTTAATTCTCTAAGCTTCGCTCGGTCAATTATGTACAACTTTGAATACGGATTATTTAGACGGGCAGCGGAAAGACATTCACCATGACTGGCAGTCGAAATGTGTTCGACCACCGTGGGATCATTCCACGAACCCTTCAGTACATTTTCGAAATATTTCAAAAAGTAAGTGTTCCTTGTGTCGCAGCCTGACGTCAATTTACTTCATTGAAATCGCTTCTGAGCTAAGCTAATAAATCTTATCCAAATTCCGGAACTACAGGATGATGACCCCTCGAAGGTGAACAACGTTTTCGTATCCTATTTGGAGATTTACAATGAAGGCGGTTACGATCTTCTGAATGCAGATTCAATGCCAGGTCGGCTCGAGGATTTGGCGTAAGGTGTTTCCGCTTCGTCTTTCAGTGTTAATTTAATTGTATTCAAGTGTTTAAAGCGTTACATTCGAATTTTCAGTAAGGTTACACTCATGGAAGACGGGAATCAACAGATGCATTTGCGGAACTTGAGCGTTCATTCCATCGAGTCTGTCGAAGAGGCGATTCAATTATTATACCTCGGAGATCATAACAGGTTAGGTTTAGAATTTATGATTGCAAAGCTTGCAATTCTGACTGAAAAGTTAAAGGTTTGGTCTTAATTTTGCAGAACCGTTGCGGAAACCCCGTTGAACGAAGTTTCTACTCGATCCCATTGCATTTTCACCGTGCACTTGAGTATTCGTGATACAAATACTTCGTTGACCCGTCGGTCCAAGCTTCATTTAGTCGATTTGGCAGGGTAGGATTGTTCAAGGTACATTCTAGGTTTCAAGGTCAATTTAAGCTGCTCATTTTCATTTTTAAACAGGTCAGAGAGAGTTTCGAATAGCAGCATCACAGGTCAACTCCTCACAGAAGCCCGACATATCAACTTGGCTCTTCACTACTTGGAACAGGTCATTGTTGCACTGAGCGACACGAATCGGACACATATTCCTTATCGGAACTCCATGATGACTTCCGTGCTTCGAGACAGTCTGGGTGGGAATTGCATGACCTCCATGATTGCAACACTCTCACTGGAACCTCGGAATATTCAAGAAACTCTGTCCACTTGCCGTTTTGCACAGCGCGTTGCCCTCGTTACCAATGCAGCTGTTCGAAATGAAGACTTGGATCCAACCCATGTCATTGCCCAAATGAAGAATGAGATCCGGAAGCTGAAGGAAGTCATTGCAACATCAACTGTGAAGCCTGTAAGTCGTTAATTGAATTTTGAATCTTGGATGCTTTTGATGAATTAATTTTTGATTTCAAAGTTATCAGAAACGTCGTTACCGCTGTCAGATGAAGAACAAGCAGACTGTTGCGCCCTTGTTGAGCAATTTATTCGAGATCCTGACCGTTTCGCAATCCTTCCAATAATTCCGGACATGAGATTGATTCAGGAGTGTTTCCGTGTTCTCAAGGCACATTTGGGTATTCCGAAGAAAATGAGCTCTTCAGCGATGCGAGTATACGGAAGCTCCCTGTCGGGAATGTCTCTGGCTGGGCTTGACAACAGTGAGCTCCTTCACACGATTGCACGACGGGATGCTGAAATCAGTAAGTGAACTTCCAGCATCCAACTTCAGCGTTGAGTTCAAGCCTAATTTTGCCCTTCTTCAACAGAGGTACTCATGGACATGATTCGAAAGGAGAAGGAAAAGCTGAAACGAGTTCAAAGCCAAGCGTCGAGTAAGGAATCCCTAAATTGTATCAAGCTGGACGATGGACTCTTGAGCGGAATTGGTGCACAACAGGGTCAAGGTGAACTGATCAATGCAAATGCCAGTCTTCCGCCGTTACCAAGGCGAACTGGGAATCTAAACACATCACGGACGGATGTGGAAAGTCTCAATTCCTTCAGTAACATTCCCGGTCAACTTCCAGAGTCTCGAGAGTCTGACGCTCACGCTACTACGCCCCCGCCTTCGAGAGGTGTGAATGTGAAACTTTAAAATTTTGATAGAAAATCATAGTTTAGCTATGTTAGACTTGACTTCAAGGCTTTTGTTTGTGCACAAAACGATTTATGAATACTTCCGGTGTTCTACAGAGGAAGACAGTATGATACAAGGATTGACGGAAGGGAAACGATTGGCCCTTGCCACTTTCATGGAGAACTATGCGGGTACCGGCACTTTGGAGAATATTCGGGCGTCAATGCTCAAGAAGAGGGCCGAAGTTCGAACCCTGGAATCTATGATTGGAATGAACAAGACAAATATGCGTAAGTTGAGTCAGCCATGTTCAATGCTCTGTTTTCACTCGGCAATTTTGGAAATTGAGTTTAATGTTGCGCTGTTTCGAATTCAAAGCTTCAGGTGTCAGACTTGTGCGACGTGCGGTACTGATTCAGATTATCTGTGTATAACACGTGTATTCTTAGTTGAATCTGTAATAGTTTTGAAGCTGAGGTCATAGCTAAACGTAACGTAGAACGTAGCTAGGGCGTTCGAATTTGCACAAGCTTGTTCGAATGTAGCTTTGTCATCCATTATGAAGTTAACCCGTGAAATTATACCAAATTGCTTCAATTTTTAATGACTTTGACCTTTGACTAGAATCGCTCAAAAGCATCGTTTCCGACCCGTTGAGTAAAAGTGAGTTGGATGTACAGACCCTGAGTGACGCCTTGTCCTCCCAGCAACGGACTTCGGACATGCAAGGTGAACGACTGAACGGGATTCGGGAAGAGGTCACCGAGCTCGAAATGGTACTCAAGGGTCACTATCGGAAATTAATGGTTGAGTTTGAGGATTGGTGGAACGAAAAAACTGCAGAGTCAAGCGGTGAGTTCACTTTTCAATTCGTTCAAAATACCTCCATCAAATTCCGTGAAAGAAAAATAATAAGCAGTTTTTATTTTACCACAGAAATGGAATCGGACCGAAATCAAAAGGAGGACTTCATGTTTGGTGTCGGAAATATTATCAAACGGGTAAGTAATTTCTGAATAAAGGCTATATGTGTTAGGCTTCAAACTTTGACCAAGTTCAGATGTAGCGCTATTTTTAAACGGTCATATTAGTTTTGGGCAAGTCGGAGACAAATGGGATTAAAACAAGTACGTCCCAATTGGTTCCCACAGATTCTGGAACCCGTCTTGCCCCTCCTACTCAATGAAGTGATTCAAGAACTTCAGACATTTGTCTCCACTAGCCGAAGATCGTAGAATATCCACAAACCCTGTCAAACTTTAAATTGAACACAACACATACTAAAATCACAAATTATCCAAATTCCTAGTGGGAAATCCAAGACTAACCAAATTAATAAACGATAATTATCGTAGAAACCACTTCTTTTTCGTTTCGGTCATATTGATTGCCTATTTCCATGCAAGAAATGTTATATATAACCTGACCTTGAACCTTGACCCTATTATTTTACTATAGTCGGAAGTGGAGACAAAGCACGTGCTCAGAGACAGGATCTCAGGCTGGTCGAGTAGCACGTCATCCCGACTTGGAACCGAATCTTTGGCAAATACTGCGTCTTCGTCCACAGAACCATTCAAGTATAATGCCCGTACGTTTCAATATTATAGTAAGTAGTTACAACTAGAAATTACAAGTATTTATATGCAAATTATATTTTGAATACAACCTCCAGCTCCAGGCAATAATGCTCTAAAATACAAAAGTCCAGAAGAAATCCGTCGTTCAATACCCAAAGCACCGCCAGTCACACCCGCCACAGCCAACACGACACTTGACCTTGACCTAACGACCACGGAAGATGACGATGATGCCTTAGAAAATGCTTTACTGACAGGAGATGCTGAGACGGATGAAGAAATTATACAATTTTTAAAAGCTAGAAAACAAGTGTACAGAAAGATGCAGCTGATGGCCAAGTCCGAATAGACAGACAGATTGATTAAGTAAATAATTTCCTAGGACCGCATGCATACTTGTGATTTGTAATTGTAACATTTAAACCAGATTAGATTTACATTATTGAATTTAGGATACCTGCGTCGCGTAGCGTATTTAATTTACCCATCTCAAATCAGCTGTGGTTCTGAGAAGTCTTGAATAAAATATATCGCCTCAAAAGCACGTTTGCCCTCGATTGAAGGGTTCAGGCTGCACTCTGCACTTTTCTTCAAGTGATGTTAATTGTTGTTGTTTAGGCTCAGAAATTCGATATTTTCGTTTACCCTGTTTATTTCTGGTTTTTAATCTTTCACGCTCCAATTATTCTGAAGAAACAACACAGATTCATTTTCTGTTGAGTCAATCTTTGAAAATGACTATGATCTGCAATCTGCTTCCATTTCACTCAAAACGAGCATTTACTACTCCATTATTACTGCACAAACTTAATTATTAGGTGAATCTCTGAATAATATTGAGTTGCATCTGACTGTGCATCGTGCAAAGTGCAATACACGTACCTGAACCTGAAGGACTGTATCTTGGACTTGCATCAGGACAGAATCAGATACGAGCATCTCAACTGGGCAACATCTTTCTCGGAAAATTATGCCGACGAGGAAGTACTTATCTAAACCCATAATCTTAACTTTAATTTCTTGCAGTTTGGTTAAAATGCATTCCAAATTCTAACTAAATTGAAATTATGGGAAAACAAATGCAACGCAATTTAATCCCTGCCTGTCTAATTGCAACACGAAGCATGAACCATTAAGGCCTAGTGTACCAAACCGTCAAATGAAATCCTTCCACAAAAACCAGAAGTGTAAAAGTCTGCCATTGCCATTATTAAATAATATCGTAAAACAAAATTTTATTATTTTCTGAACAAGCATTTCCTATATATTTTACTATTTACTTCTTAAATATTTCAGGCTAACTTAACAGTATAAATATAAATCTAAGCAAAATGTCAATTATTAAAGTCTAACAGCATGCCATAGTTTGCATTCTGGGATCCATAAATTAAAATATTTTTAGCGAAGGTTTAGCAGATAGCAGATTATCTCGACAGACGCTTTTGACATAGTTGGAACATTGAACAGAATGCTGGTGTGGATGGATGCGTTTGTTTACAAAAACTTTAATATTTTTTAATAAAAATTTAAATGGAAACATGCAAAGGTTCATTATCATACCGTAATCTAATGACGAGAAAGTTCAGGATCTGCGGTGGCAGCCAACTGTAATTGCTGAAGTAGCTGTGCTCGCTTCGTCTCCAATTCACTTTCTGACATCTCATTTGAGTCCATGCTGTGATCTCTCTTTGACTTCTTGCTTCGTTTCTTCCCTTTCGTGTCCCGTCCAGAATCGTATGAATCTTCGCTCTGAAAAATGATAATTTCATTTTGAATTGATACGTCGACGACGGTATCTGAAGTTAGCCAACGATACTTCTACTTCGAGTATAGACACGTAGTTTGAGTTTTTATAACTTACGCTAGATCTGGATCGCTTCTTCTTTTTCTTTTTGCTTTTCTTCTTCTTCCGTGAACTTCGTTTATTATCTCGATCTGAATCGGAAGAAGCTGATTTGGAGTCCGAACGGGAATGGGAAGAATTTCGACGACGGCGTTTCTTTGATTTCTTTTTAGATTTCTTTCCATCGTCTTCAGAGTCCGAGGCCTGCAACAGAGAATAGAAATTACAACCTCACCTAATAATCTATAGCAGCAGTTGAGGTACAAATGTACAACTTACGCGTGATTTGGATTTGGATCTGGATCTCGAGGATTCTGAGGATGAGCCACGCTTTCTGTGTTTTTTAGATTTTTTAACCTTCTTAACTCCGTGATGGTGATGACCGCAAGTTTCGTCTTGCTCATGAATGTATTCCTGAAAAATGTTGGACAAATTCTATAATAACCTTATTCGGCATTGTGCTAAGGTATGACATGAACGAACAAACAATTAAAGCTCACGTCAAAGATTTTCTTCCTATCAATTTCCGATGGAATAACACGAAATGCTTCAGTATGCTCAATTTTTGGACGAAGTTCTTCCCAAGTTGTTCCATGTGCAACGTCCTTCGCTTTGAACAGTGCAGTCAAGTCCTGAGCTAAGATCTTCAATTTTCTTGCGTCTTCTTTTAGTCGCTCCTTAGCTTTCACTTCAGCCTGGAAGAATTATAAAATCATAACATAACATAACAGGATCAGGAGGAAGGAAAATTAGAAGACTAGGATATGATTTCGTACCCTTTCAAGCATTGAATTGAATGTAAGTTTCACGTTTCCAGCATCCAAAATTGCGGCCCTTTTATCGTCACACAAGATTGTAGCAAATTCTTCAAAGTCAGTATCAGGCTGTTTGGGTCAAAAAAGAGCAAATTATAAGCATATTTTTATGGATCTCAATTTCTCATACATAATTTCCTAAATAAAATTCAGTATTCTCACCTGAACTTCAAACTCTTTCTCTTTCAGTATTTCTCTGATGACTTCCTTCTCATCCTTGTACCTTGACTTCAAATCTTCCACGTAGAATTTAAAGAGATCTAATGGACTGGAACCAGACTGACCGAGCATGCTTGAGAACCGCGTATCGGCACTGATAATGGGATACAATTCAACCCACAGGCTCATGGATGTTAGTTTGCCCTGCTCGTGGACATCGTCCAACAGTTTCTACACAATGGAATATTGAGGAGGTAAGCAACTGACGGGGTTGATGAGCCTGAGCAACATGATGGTATTTTATATTACACTTACCACGAAATTGTCTCTGTTTTTTCTCTCCAATCTTCGCTTCCGTCTTTTTTCTTGATCGCGTTCTTGGTCTTCTTCTGCTTCGAGTTCTTTGATATGCTTTTCAAATACTATTAGAGCATCCTCTCTGTCCATCCCTGCGTAAAGTAAAACCATTGGAGATGATGTATGATACTTATGATGTAGGCGGTCATTCAAAACATTAAAAGAATACTTACCAAGGAGTTCTCTATCCTGTGAAAAAGTACTATTTTCCAATAGCATCTGCTGAGCATCTTGCCAGGTTGTATCAAACACAACCGAAGGCATCTTCTCGAGCAGATCAGACAATTTCTTCATATTTCGTGTCTTGGTTGCTTTAGTTTCTTCTTTTTCTCTTTTTGCTAAAGTAATGATAGCATCTTCGTAAATATCCCGTCGATCTGCATCTGGAACAAGTCTCCAGGTTTCCAGCGTGGCAAACATTTCCTCACAACGATAGTATTTGGTGACAGACGTCATTTTATCGGAACTTAGGAAGAAGGCTTCCAAATCTTCCTTGGCCTTCTTGATTCTCAACCGAGATTCTTCGCGTTCTTCTTTTTGCCTCTGTACCTTGTAGGCATTGAAAGCTTGTTTTCGCTCATTATTCTTCTCGAAAACACGAAATCGGGGATCTCGGTTTATCATTTTGGAGGCTTGCTCCCAGGATGTTGAGCTGTGAATATTCTGCAATGTAGAAAAATAAAATTCGTATTCAGTTGAGATGGCTAAATGACATGATAGAATTACGTTTGATAATAAATATAATTCCAATGTTTGTCCGTGCAATGTTGCCAAGTTTTAACTTAATTCAGAGTGAATTAAGTCTTACTCAAGGACATTTAATTTGAGCACTTTATTCCCCCTGATTCAGTTATTGAAAGGAGCTGAATTAGGTCTACAAAGTGCTCAGTTATTTATTCCTTACTCCCTTTGCATATTGCTTGACATTACCTTTTCCCTGAGAAGTTCCTTGAACATTTCTGTTGCTTCTTTCTTGTCCTTCGGCTTCGGCAGTTCGTCCTTCGGATCAGTGCCTTCCTCATCCTCAGAAGAATCAGAATCGCTACCAGATTTTTCTTCATCGTCACTGCCATTTTGGTCCTGATCTGCACTGTTTTTACTGTTGTCGTCGAAGATGGATTGGTCAATTGATATGAGTGGCTGTTGCAAGACTGGCCTGAATGGTGGAATCATTCTGTAAAAGCGAAATGATATGATGTATTATTATTTACAGTTACTTAATTCAATGCATAACGGAAATACAGCATGTCATCACGAATGAATCGAAGGCACTATGTGTGAGTGTGGAGGAAATTCAAATAGTGTATGCGTTCAACTCGTTTAACATTTTACAGAAAATGAGAAACTCAAGAGTTAAACGCTATTTTACTTTGAGCACTATTTTCCCCCAGATACAGCTATTGATAACGGAATCAGGTCTACAATGTGCTCATTATAGCATATTAGTGAAAAGTTCAGGTGTTCATCAAATTAATATTATAGTTTGCTTAAAATTCTTACGCTTGAGGTAGATTGATCGGAGGAATCTGACCAGTCGCCATCATCGGATTGACAACATTGATTGGAATGGGCATTGCTATTTGAGAAACCATGGTCTGAGGAGCAACAAGTGGTGGAGCATTGACTGCTGCTGCAATAGCCGCTTGCTGTTTTTCAAGTGCGATTCTGTTTTTTAGTTCCTCGAGCTCAGGAGGAATAGTCCATTTACTTTCTTTGGTTTGTGTGTTGTGGAAGTAGACTTTCCCATCGCCTGACGTGTACTCCTTCCACGGGCATTGTGACAATAGTTTCTGTCCACAGTCCACAAGAAAATACATATTTTAAAATATAGTAGATTTGATGTGTGGATTCCGATGTCAATCAATCAAAAACCATAAGATTACCTCAGTAGGCGACTTGAGTTCTTCAGGTTTTTCCCACAGACTCTGCTTTGTTTTCGCATTATAGTAGTAGGTCCGTCCGTCTGGTGCTTTGTGTTCTGACCAATCACAAGGAGGTCCTGTACCACCTGGAGCTTGGGGCAAACCAGCCATCAATGGAGGCCTGCGTCACATTGAGATATCAACATCAGTCAAGTAATCAAATATCAAATCTTTATAACGTTGTTGTATACAGGAATATTGCAAGTTTTACTTACGCTCCCATTCCTCCTGGAGGAATCATATTCATGTAGGCTGGAGGGATTCCGATCGGTGGAAGACCGTAGGGTACCGGACCACCTTGGACTGTTGTGGGACCAGTAGGCGTAACCCCACCCATTCCCATTCCTGGTTGTTGCTGTTGCTGCTGGTGTTGACCTCCTTGAAAATTCATAGGAATTCCTTGCATGAACGGAGGTCCATTACCCCCACCGGGCATCATTTTTGTCTCGTTTCTTAGCGACTTTTTCTAGTCAATTTCACACTCACAACTCAAATATTGCTTTAAAATGCAACAAAAAAGTGTATAGTGCAGCTTGTGATTAGATTGCAGGAACACGCCAAACTAGAATGTGAAAAATTAGAACTACATATAAGCTTAACTTGCAAAGTTTAGTAAACAAACACAAGCACTACGTACATTATCTTCCGCTAGCGAGCGCCTAATGAGTATGGCTTATGATTATCACTGCGCTTATCGACAAACTTCAAGCCTTATTAATTTCGCCGCATGCCGCACTATTAAAAACTTACTAAAACTAATAAACTTTCAGCTTCATCATTCATTCAAATTCAACACAGACAATGCAATAATCAGCGATTTAATTCAAATTCAAAATAAAATACAAGCAGCATATCCATGTAACACACAGAGTTTTGAAATGTACGTATTGGCCCAGATCTGTGCCAATATAATTGCTCAATATCGTCATGCCCATCTCCTATTTTATATGTATTTGTCGTTTGTCGTGTTATTTCGTGATCGATTCATTCGTCTTTCTCGTTCATGGACTTGAACTTACTTCTCACATGATTTAGTGGAGAATAGGATTTAGGATTAGGCTTTTGAATTAAATTGTAGGTCCTACAGTCCAAACCAGGGAATCTTTTTTCCCCGGAGTCATTTTTGACTCCATTGAATTTTTAACTCCCCGGGAGTCACTTTTGACTCCCTGTTTTTGGTTTTTCGGATTGGACGACTAGAGAGTTTTGACTGGACGCGTTTGAAAATTCTGGACACAAAGTGAAGATTTCCAGCGTGGGTTTTTTATAGTATCGATTTTTGACGTATAATTGTATCTCACTACCCAATGACTTTATCGCTGCAATCGTTTTTTTGACTGATCGTGATCGCATAAAATAAGAGTATTCAACTAGTAATTTTGAAAATATTGTTTTTAGCCGAAGTGAAGTGGGAGTCATTTTTACTCCCCAGGAGGAAATTTTGACTCAAACGTAACGTGGGAAGTCAAAAATGACTCCCTGGTTAGGACTGTGGACTGTCATAGTCATGTGGTTTCGTTCGTAAAATGTAGAAGTAAGTTGTTTGTAAGTAAAAAACAACATATACAAACCATTCATATGCTGGAAGAATTTATAATTTCGAATCTTGAATGTAAAGTATAAACAAGTATGTGAAATTGTAATTTGTAATGTATTTTGGTAATTTGTA
>JAQFYU010001397.1:0-15059 GCA_034694905.1 Ceratophysella granulata
GAGAAACTATAGTGCAGTATAATTATTTAGGACGCGTGTGTGTGTCCAGGTATAAATATTATTTATTTTTCTTGAGTGTTGTTGTTGGCCGCCGGGTACGAGCGTTCGTACTATCGGACCGGGTGGTAAGTGAAACAATTCCTTATATTCTGCCAATTCCATTTCCCTTCATTCCATTGCCCTTGACCTTTTATTTTAACCTGCATACCCTCAGACCCTTTGTATTCTCGAGTTGGGCCCAAGCTAGTTGTTGCTAAGGACACACCCTGACAGTCGCCATTTTCACGTTTTCTGCATTCATCTCCCCTTGTCCTAACAAAAAAAAAAAAAAAAAAAAGTTTCTCCTCTTCTTCTTCATTCGGGTTTGACCCCCGTTCATGTCTTTGCCAGACCTTTCCACTACAAGCAAAACTCGTTCAGGCAGACCATTTTTTGTAGTCAACCCTCTTCGTCGATATTCCACTCGATCCCTTAGTTCGGTTTGGGGGAAAAGCAGTAGCTCGAGAAAAAAGCCCAAGGTCCACACCCCTTTCACCATGCCACCCAAACCAGTGCAGGCACCAAAAAAGATCCCTCCATATAATGGAGATGAAGACCCTTACGAATACTTAGCTAGATTTGAGTTGATCTGCACAGGAAACAACTGCACAGACGATACGAAGCTTCCACAGCTCGTATCGGCCCTTGAAGGGACAGCTCTGCACTGGTACTTCACTTATGTGAAGACGCTGCCTCCGGGCACAGTTCTTACTTATACCATGCTAAGTGACGCTCTGCAGCTGGCCTTCTACTCCACAAATTCCAATAAGATGCTAGCACAAAGCAAGGCCTTAGGGTTTAGGCAACAACATCTCGAAAAGCCAGAGAAGTACATATACACGAAGTTGCGTTTACTACAACTCTGGGATGACAAATTGACAGAGGACCAGAAGGTGCTGTACATTGTCAATGGAATATTGCCAGATTATCTGGAAAAATGTAATACACCTGATGTGACTACAGTAGCTCACATCCTCGCCCGTTTGCGGCGGCTGAATGAATCAAAGTTGCTGATTCAGCAGCGAGAGGAATGCAGTCTTATTTCGACTGAACTTCTTAATGCCAAACTATCCACAGCGCTAGGCGAGTATGAAGCCAAGTTGTCTGAATTGACAACTAAAATTGAGGCCGTAAATTTAGCAGCAGTTGGTCCAAATGCAGGTTCCGGTCCTGATTCTCAAATTGCTCGCGGCCGGTCAACTCGAGGAGGACGTGGAAGCTTTCGTAATTTGGGACAAATCCAATGTCATAATTGTAGCCGCTGGGGTCACGTTCAGGCCGATTGTCGAATGCCGCGACGTGCTCCAAATTTTCAAACTCCGCCCTTGGCTGCGGTAGGCTTTCAGCAACAAGGAATGGCACAATATCCACCATATCATCCCACTCAATATGCGACTGCACAGTTCCAGCCACAAACACAAGGACGCTGGTGCCCATATCACCAAATGGCTTCACACGACGCATCCCAATGTTATGCTTTAAAAAACGCTCGGGGCGGACTCCGGGGACGAGTACCACGCCATGCATTCCAACCGTCCCGCAATCAACAGGATCCAAGTTTGAGCAATTCTCTCAACCGTTAGTCTTCCAAATCAATACAACAGGAACAGCTGGCTTTGTTGTCGCACAAGGTCAGGTCAATGGAACTCAATGCAACATAATTTTTGATTCTGGTTCTCGAATTAGTATTGTCTCAAGCTCTCTGGTTAACGCAACTGCAATTCGTCCGTTACCACAACCTGTTATTGTTACTGGCGTGGGTTCAGGACACCTGTCTGTACTGGGCACAACTCAAATCTCCATTCGTATTCGTGACAAATTGGCGAGTTTTGCGCCCTATTGTATCTCAAACTTCAAATTTAGTTTACTACTGGGTACACAATTCATGGTGTTTTTTAGAATAGTATTGGATTTCGACAAACGGATTTTAATATGGGGCAACTTACAGGTACCCATGGACACTGTAGAGTCTAGTTCACTGATTGGTGACACTTCAAATCATACGGTATTTTTTGCAAATTTCAATTCCATTTCTCCCGTTAAAGAATCAGGCAACTCAGAAGTTGAGTTTAAGTTCGAGTCCCCAACTCGTGCTTACTCACATCCATTCCACGTATTTCTTCGTCTTAGGTATGGTAGCCCTGCAATTCCACCAGACTCGAATTCTCCTGATATACAACAGACTTCATGTGATGTGCTCCATAGCCAGATCCACCTACCTGCAGTACCGGATCTGGCTACGGAGAAAAGGTCATATGCAGAGTTCCATGTCCACAGTCTGATTTTTCATTCCAACCATAATATTCGTCGGTTCAGAAGGACTCGTGATCCTAGACAGAGTGACGACTTTGCTAGAGCCTCACCCTCCCTCTTAACACCGTCCAGCTTTTGTAACTATTATTCCTCATGTATAGTCAATGACTCCACACGGCGTTTTGAGACCGAAGAGGGATTTACGACCCACTCATCAGTCCCAAACACAACCTTCAATACATCAGCCGTCTCTTCGGCTGGGGCAGAATTTACGACCCTGTCCACAGATAGTCCACCTTCTCCACGGGATAGAGAGGCTCATGTGCAAGGTATAATCTCTAGGATTAGCGATGAAGCTTCAAAGGAAGACAGTGAATTAGTGTCTCGGATTCTGATTGAATTTGCAGACGTTTTCGCTTATCCCGGCGAAATAGGAGAAATAAAATGCTATCAACACGACATTAGATTGATTGAAAATCATAGAGTTTTTGCCTCTAAGCCATATCGCAAGCCACTTGCTCACCAGCAATTTGAAGATGCAACAATTGAGCAACTTTTGGCTTGTGGTCGTATAGAACCAAGTGAATCGGAATGGGCTGCCCCCGTTCTTATTGTTAGCAAAGGCCATTTCAGCGAACTTGGAGAACGTACTCCACGCTTCACAATTGATAATCGTGGTCTGAATAGCCAGACCATTTTGGACAAATTTCCAATGGCACGAACGGATATTGTTTTGGATTTTGTAGCTGGTTCGCATTTACGAGGCGAGTCACCAGTGGCCACTGGTAAAGGCGCACGGAATTCAACATATCCAGTGCTATACTGGGAAGGAACTCCAGTCCAGAAGAAAGAGCCATTCAACTACGGGACTACTGGAAGTCCGCAGGCAAAACGGATGGCCCAAAATTGCGCTTCTCCTCAGGAGACATTGCCAAAGGGTTCTGGTCGATGCGATTAACAGATCGCTCACGACCGTATACTGCTTTTATATCAAAATCAGGATTGTATCAGTGGATTTATTCAAATTTTGGATTGGTCAACAGCCCAGCTAAATTTAACCGCGCAATCGACATAGCGATGCGTGGATACATGTACAAACTTCTTGTATTTTATATGGATGATTGGTTCATGCCATTCTTAAATGCATCAACGCATTGTACCGACTTAGGTAAGATACTTCAGCGATTTAGAGAAACGGGAATTAAACTCAATATGAAGAAGTGTGAATTCTTGGTAGAAGAGGTTCAGGTACTGGGTCATCAGGTGAACAACAATGGCTACCGTCCAATTACGTCAAAGGTTGAGGCTATACTGAGCCTTCCACCACCTCATAATGTACAGACACTACAGCGTTTTCTCGGCGCATCAAACTACTACAGGGGATACTTAAATAATCTTAGTTCAATAGCTGCTCCCTTGTATGCCCTTACAAAAAAGGATCAACCATTTGTCTGGCAAGAGGAGCAGGAACAGGCATTCCTGGCAATTAAAGGTCTTCTCACTTCGGCACCCTTGCTGAGTTTCTTTGATCCCTCGCTTCCTACCGAAGTCCTTACGGACGCTAGTGGGTTTGGAATAGGGGCTGTCCTCGTTCAAATCGATCGGAATAATAAACCCCGTCCTATTCAATATCACTCATCTTCTCTCAATGCCGCTCAAAAGAAATACACCGTAACGGAAAAAGAGCTCTTAGCTATGGTTATAGCAGCTCGGGTCTTCCATCACTTTTTGTTTCCAATCCAGTTTACATTCGTAACGGACCATAAGCCCATTACATGCCAGGGCTTTGGACGCCGTATGGAAAACAGAATAGGGACTTGGTTGTCCGTTCTACAACTGTACCAATATACAATTAGATATATAAAGGGTTCAGAGAATCACCAAAGTGATATACTCTCTCGACATCCTCTATGTTCGTACTTTGACGAAAAAGAACTTCTTGACATCCCAGTTCTGAATGTTGAGATCACAAATATCAAGGCCTTGCAAGGCATGGACACGGAATGTATTCAAATAATTTCACAATTAGGTGAGAATAAGACCTCGAAACGCTTTGTACTTCAATCTGGAGTGTTGTACGAAACAAAGCTAGGTTTTTTACGTCTTGTTATTCCCCGCGTTCTTGTCGCCGAGATCTTAAATGAACACCACTGTATTCCTATCTCAGGCCACTTAGGATTTACCAGATGCTACACTAGGCTTTCAAGCAAGTATTTTTGGAATTCCATGAAACAGGACCTGTACAATTATATCCAAGCTTGTGACGTTTGTGTTTACATGAAACGTCGCTATGGGCCAATGCCAGGCTTGCTACAACACATTCCGCTCCCACGCTATCCTTTCGAACACATTAGTTCTGATTTGATCGGGAAACTGCCAACTAGCCAAGGTGGGTATAAATACATAATGACGGTAATTTGCCACCTCACAAAATATTTTTGGGCCACTGCTCGATGCTTCTGCCGAGTCTGTCGTACGATTCTTAGAGGAACGAATTTTCACCCAATTTGGAAGTCCTTCCATTTTAATATCCGACAACGGTGGATGTTATATGTCAACACTACGCAACGTACGCTAAGCTTTACGGCGTGAAGCTTCGACGCGTACTAGCTTACTCCTCACGAAGTAACGGAGTCGTTGAAAGGCACAACGGCCTAATTCACAGCTTGATTTCCAAATTCGTGAAAAATAATGGGACTAAATGGCCGGACCACCTGCCACAATTGAATTATGCATACAACTCTACTCGATCAAGTAGTCACGGGTTTTCACCATTTTATCTGGTGTTTGGCAGAGAACCAACCATGATCACCGATTTCCAATTTACGAAATACTCGGATAAGCTTTCCGTCGAAGAGTTAAAGAAAATCTGGGAATTAGCCAAATCGGTCATTGAGACAGCAAGGAAAAGGTACAAGGCCCATGTCGACACCCACCGCAAACCTGTTAATTTTCAGTTAGGAGATCGCGTGACTCTGGAATATCCACGACAAGCGTTGCCCAATCAGAGCAAGAAATGGTCTCCATATTTTAAAGGAGTACATACAGTTGTTCACAAGTACGGTGACCTTATGTACAGAATTCGATGCGACTTCACTAAAACCGAACAAAAGGTACATGTCAAGCGATTGAAGCTATATCCAGAATTTTCGTTCATTGAGGACGATGATTTTGATCCCTTGTATCAGCCTCGAAACGAATTTATGCTTGAGTTGACTAGAAACTCCCACCTGATAAGGGCATTAAAACGAACCGATTTTATTACAGTGGACCCTAATTCTCCAATTTCTTTACCTTATGGCTTACTGCGTGTGAGTATTCGGAAGATAATTCCAACACTCCGTGAGATCTTGGTTCTAAATCTAAATCAAACAATATACAGGAGGTAATATTCCTAGCCTCCTGGCCTTCAGAGCCCGAGTTTTTGCGGTTGGGCCCGAAACCTTCAGGCCCGATCCACACACTCCAAAGCTCCAGGCCCTTGCCACTCCGTGTACATTACGTAGATTGTGCGTCGGACGCAAAATTAGTTCAGGACTTCCCAAGGGTTCAAAATTCCACCGGGCTTTTGCTCGTCGGTCAAGATTGGGAATTCTTTCTGATGCACTTAGTAATTTTCAAGTCTCAGCAAAGCAATCTATTTCCACATCTATACCGACTACTCTCGTTCTTGGTTCCATATATCCTTGACAAACAGAATTTTTATAGAGTCCTTTCGAACCAATGTCAGGTCGTACACCAGATTTTAACACTCGAAAGTGAAGGGGAGCAGTCTGCTCTCCCTTCCGAGTCTTGTGTTCAGCCCTGTACGAAAAACGGAACCATACAGCCCCTGGAAGGTCAAAGGGACAATCAGACAGCATTCCACGGGAACAATAGAAAGGGCACAAGCTCTTATCCTAATCCATCCCCTCCTGTCCCTGAACCCTTGTCCGATTCAATTCCTTACACTACTCGGTCCGGCAGAAAAATACGAAAACCACAACGGTTTGTTCCAAAGTCCATGGACTAATAATTCTTGGATCACACACTCGCCAATGTAGCTAATCTCGTAAATTAATTAATTTATGCCGCTTTCGTCAACTAACTAATTAATATTTATAGACGTTTTTGATAATAACTTTGCCTTGTTTTGCTTATGAAATTAAGTTGCAATCTTACTTAACCATGCAGTATTCGTTCGTATTATTATTTCATAGAAGATTCAAATTACGAGGGTACCAGAAAATACTAAGATCAGGCGAACCCTGTGCAAGAATGGGACCAGTACTGCTACTTATGGCGGTTCTTGGTATCCTCCAATCTACCTCGGCAACCGAACCTCAGACTCCAGAAAGGGAACAGGAACTCATCAATCTGTACTTTCATACACTCCAGGCAAAGTCACATTCGTTGTACCTATGCAACGCAAATGCCGCCGGAATTGTATATCGTCTTCCCAAAAAATTGGAATGCCCGCTCGTTGATTTATCCCAACCCACAACCCTGGTCCCCATCACATTCTGGACAGAATCTATCACCGACCGCCCGATTCCTGCATATCACTGTTACACAATTACAACGACAAACCGGAAATCCTACTTTGTTACTTTCACGTATTCCGAATTTACCCACTCTGAACCTGCAATCGTGCGAGAGGACGAATGCCGGGACATGATCCGTACCAGTCAATCACCGCGTGGAGACAAAATGACCCGTATAACAGACGATGTGCTTGGTACTAGCCTGATCAATACTTTAACTTATTCGTGGGGTTGGACAAATGAGCAAACTTATACGAACTATTATTCAGTACGTTACAACATCAGTGTAAATAATCGTGACCAGACTATCTTGGCTCCAGTTCGTCTTAACTCCCAGTGCAACGTTGATACCCAATATTGCAAAACAGCTGATCACGGAACTTTAATTTGGTCTCGTTCGAGCTATCAGGCTTGTCGACTTCAAAAAGGACTAACCACACAGTGCCTAGTTTCATCTAACCGTATCACTTGCCCTGAGAACACTGTGAGTATAAATAACCTGAGTTCTGCCTTGTTTTGTGGGATGGCCTTGGGATATTCGGAACAAGGTTACGTATATACTCAAGAAAATCCAAACCAGTTGAGTGGGGACATTTCAACAACAGGAGAAGTGATGCTGGCACTCAGAAAAAAGGTTCCAATTCGCTCAAGGCGAGGAACTCCGTTACCCCTATCAATTACACATCCGCCTCCCCTGCAGTCTTCTCTACCCATGAACCGTCCACAACCTTCACCTAACCGATCTGAAAATCCTCGAAACGATCATTCCCATATCACACCAATGCCAAATGACCAGCCCAAATTCAAACCGCGTCCACCACCGCGGAATGATATACCGGACAAACAAGGTATACAGGGTACTGACAAAGAACTTGCCGAGCAAGTACAAGGGCGTCGTTTGATTCTTCCCAGAACTGATGTTCGAGTTCCTACTTCAGTGTTCACGGCAAGTGAAGTCTCGGCTAAACTTTCCTTTCTCCAAGAAGTTGTCAACAATAACCTCACATATGCTATCCAGTTAATACACAGTTCCACGTGTTATAACAGTCAATTGATTTTGGAATCTATCCGTGCAAGTGTCGCCACCGACCCGTCCATCCTGATTCATACCCTGTTAGGCGGACATGGAAAGTATACTGGTACAGTGTCGGGTGACGTACTCAATTTAATTCAGTGCCATCCAGTCAACGAGTATCAATTCATACATGCTGAGAACTGCACAGTGGAAGCTAAAATCCTCTACCTATACAACCATGAGAAACACGTGGGCTATGTAAAGCCACTCACCAAAGAAATTATCTCCACCCCAACACCAATTCCATGCCCTGGCCCGCCATTCTACTTTGATCTTGAGAATTCGGACAATGAGGTTATACTAGTGTCAAATAGAACGGCCCAAACATCTTTACCAATCCTCCAGCTACCTGTGAATCCCTCACTCCTTAACCAGCGTGAAGTGGTCGAGTTCAGCTTCAAACCCACAGGCGACATAGACATGGCCAACTTTCAAGGACTCAATAGTGTGTATAATAACATGCGACAGTCGGATAGCCCAACAAGAATTGATGTTATTATTCAGGCTCAGCGTCAAGGTCGCATGCTGACATCCGAACAACTCCAAATATCGGCTGCCCTTCGACACTTAGCCTTCGCTCAAGTGAAAGATCAGGCTATTAACATTTCTACAATTTTGTTATTCGGACTTGCTATATATGTGATCATTCGTGTTGTGTTCCGATATCGCAAGAAGATGTGCCGTTTTTTCTGCCATAGAATTTGACGGTTGTGTTCGCGCCGGTCCCACGCTGACACGGCGTACGATGCACTTCCTCAGGTTTCAACAACAGAGGCACTCCTTCAACCTGTTCCAACTTTGTTTCCTACGACATATGCACCTCCAAAACCAATTCCTCAACAATACGCAGTTCTCAATATGGAATGCAGTTCGGAACCAAATACATCATTGTATCCCCAGGCCATGCTCGCAGCTCAAGCGTTGGAAATGGCTCCAATGCGTTCTCTCCCGAGATATACTCAACACAGTTCTCCGGCCATATACCCCTCTGCTGGCCTTACCAGACTTATCCCATAAGCAACTCTTTTCAACCATTCCATATTCTGTTCACGATGTGTCAACATGTTCCCCTTAGTGCTCCGTCTTCTCAGTTTTGTTTTATTCAACGTACTCTTGACTTCATCGAGCCCCACTTCCTCCGATTGGATTGCAGCTGGAGCTCACAACACCAGTCATCGCCCCTGTGTGTTCACTGCATCAGCCGCCCTTATTGTTTCAGTTTTGGTGAATTTACCCAAAAACCCAGTTCCGGTAGCCTATCATGTTGTAACTGTTGGCGTAACAACTCTGACTGAACCAAGTCAAACTCCAGGATTCAACCGCTACTATCACTTATATTCGCTAGCTCAACACCTGAACATTCATGGGCCTCTTCAGCCTACATTCTTTTCCCATACTCCAACCCTCGTTCCATTATGGCCAACAAAGATTCAAAGTGAAAGTGGGACAGCGTGGATTTCTAAAGACTTTCCTCCTTTACCGGTGTATAATGACTCGGACAAAATTAATAATAGTGAACCATTTGACGTCACCTGTACGCGTACATGGCTTAGGTATTCGGAAGCAAAAGCCATGTACGAATTCCTACCACTTCTTGAACTATTTGAAGCACCGATCAGACCTTACTTGCCATACGCAGAACACCTACATCACCAATTGTTTTTACCAATCTTCCGAGCCAACCCTACAACCATTGGCCCAAAGTCGTACTTTACTGAACAATACCACCGCAACTATTCTTTTACAATAGGCTATGAAGTAGCAGTTGGTTACGTCATTCCGGTTCCTGAATTTTATCAAACTGAACGTGTGACAATTCGCTCAACAATGTGTTACTTGTTTCCTGACGCTTTACACTGTCCGATAATCGGACTTTCATGGTACAGTGTACGTGTCTCACCGTCATGTGGAGAGGACATGGGCCCGGCCAAACTCCGTATCTCTGTGACCCAAGAACACCACTAGGATCCTGATAATCGCAGTTCCCTAACTTTTGATTTTCAAAAATTTTACTATAGTACCGCTATTGGCTCCCCGTACTCAATTTTCGTAGTTCACTTGTGATTTTGCGTTCAGTGCTTCTGTGTTGTGTATTGTTTTGACTGTGCCAAACTAAATCCGTGAAATTGTCATTTTGTGTTTTTTTTTACAAATACATACCAAATTGAACCAGTAAATATGACTTTTTGCAGATGTGGTTGGTTCCTGTGTTCCTTACAATTGCCAGCGTACAGGCCATCCTGTATACACCAGCCCGCCTCTCAGTCAATGAGAACGTACAGATCGAGGAATTGGACTACATGGCAGATTACGGACCGGATGTTTCTTTCGCTACTTCGGACCCTAATTTTGCTGCTGCAGTGGCAGAGAAACAGCCTACCTACACTCCTGGCAACTGGTCTGTTGTCTCCATTCATGCCCGTGACCCATCCTGTCCATTCACCACGGCCGGAGCCTACATTGTAGCTACTACAATGTACACGAACTCCGTGATGAGATCAACCTATACTGGATATCGTTGCTCGTCCATTTCTGAGTTTTACACTCGGGAACCTGGACGTCTCCAGGTACCCATACTACGCTCAACCACCTACAACGATGTACCGATTTCCAAAGACGACTGTGTATACATGGTGAAATACGCTTATAGTGTCAGTGGACTACAGGTATTTACCTTGAACGATACACACCACGGAACAATGAACAGTATTCATGTCAACCTCACATCTGTCTACCACTCTTCTTCATTTAATGTCACCATAACTAACTATTACTATGAGACTGTCAACATCACCCTTGACCACCTGACCCGCTTCGTAAGTTCCGTGTCTATTCCTGATCTACATTCGGACTGCCCTTATTCTCAAAACCACTGCTGTACGTTAGCTGGTGACATGCTAGTTTGGAATATTCTCCCCCAAGTGAAACCTGATGAATGCCCTGTGCACTTGAAAAAGGAACTGAACTGTTTTGTCACCAACACAACCCTCTTGTGTCCAGAAATGGGAATTACACTCCTCGATTACCATAAAAGTGCGACTGCATGTGGGGTCCATTTGGGCTATGCACTGGTGTCAGCTGAGACCGTGTACGATTTGGACACAAGAAATATTAATCAGTATGATCATGATCTGAAGTTTTTCATGAACACAACCTATCTTTCGCTTTTCGACTCGATCAAACCAAATAGACGAGCGTTTATTAAGGTCATTCACTTGAGTTCGTGTGCGTATTACCCTACGCACTTGGAATTCAATGCTCAAAACTGATCATGATCATACTCCAAGCAGGAACTACTGACACCAATCTTTAAAAACAATTGGTTATGATACTTATATGAATAATATGACAAACATGCTAACTATTGGTATTTTAAATTAATTTACTGTGAGAAAAATAGAAAACAAGCAATGTGTAACAACCTAATTCTGGTTCAATTATCCACAGGCTCGAAAAGTAATTCTTATAACTACATTCACGTGTTGATTCAAGTATAGTGATCCTCTTAAATCAAAAAAAAAAAAAAATTGAAGGTAGAAAGAAAGCTTGCTGACAAACTCCAGCGCTTACAAATGTCACGGCACACATATTACTTTACTACTATAAACTAAATTATTTATTGTAAGAAGACGAATGTATTTCTATAAATTAGATAGCCTGCTGACAAATTACAGCGCTTATGAGTCGCGGCACAATTGTATCTAACAAATAGAGCACAACAATAAGTTAAATAGCGTATAAGTTTCTGTATTATAAATTTACTACCCTATAGGGATCCATTTCTCTCCACTTTTATTCACTAGTGTGCGGAGCTCAAGCTATAGATATAATCATTAAATTGGAAAACGGTGTTTCTGACAATTCAAAGGTTTTAAAAAATACAAAGTTCATAATTAGCATGGATAAATTGGGGAGAGAAAAGGGTTCTTATGTTAGGTTTGGCTTCCCCTATTCTATGTGTTGAATTCCCTAACACGCCCCTAACTCCAACAGCGGCGGATATAATTTCGGGTAGTCTTAGAAAATAAGTATCATAAGGAACATTAAAAGTAACTTTCATTTTCTCATTGGTAAAGGGAGGTATGTTATGTATTGCATACATAACCCTTCCTCTAATACATGTACGGAGCCCGCAAGGGTGAGTACTCGGATGCCGTCCAAGGCAGGCCGAGAGGAAGAGGGCTATTTTTAGCGTCTCAAAAAAGGACGCTTCCTTCCCCCTCTCCTCCTGTTCGAGTTGGCTCTTTGTCTCGAATAGAACAAGAATTCTCTCTTCATCTTCTCGTTTAATAAATCTTTTTACTGACTAAATATTCAACATCCACTACTGCTCTTTAGAAGTAAGACTTATTGCACGCGCTGCGCGGCGCGTACACAACAATACCCATAAGGTCCAATGTTAAAACATTGTTAACACCCATTAAAGCATTGTTAACACCCATTAAAACATTCTTAACACCCATAAGGCTCAATGGTATAACAGTGTTAACACCTAGAGGGCCCAGTGTTAAAGAAACGCAAACACAATTTCTATGTGTTTTATTAGTAAGATAAATCGAAGCAGGAGGTACGGAAGCGGAGGTACGGATTCCATGATTTTTGCCGGAGGTATGGAAGTACGGAGATACGGAGGTACTAAATAATGCCGGAGGTACGGAGGTATGGAGATCCGGAGGTACCGGGTAGGTCTGGAGGTACGGAGGTACGGAGGTCCGGAGGTACCAAGTTGGGCCGGACGCACGGAGGTACAAAGCCGGGCCGGAGGTACGGAGGTTAGGAGGTATGGAGGTACCAAGTCCAGCCGGAGGTACGGAGGTACGGAGGTACGGAGGTACTGCTGGGTGCCCCTCAATGGTTGGAACTTCACTGGATTGTGGGTCTCAGAAGATGCTATGCTGGAATCTACACGGTGGAAGAGACCTCAGATGATGACTACCTGACACCTGACAATGTCAGGTAGGGAGTTCGTGGAAGCTGACTACCTGAACAAATGCATATTGTACGTATACAAACTTCAAGGGAGTGTCGCGCACAACCAACTCTTGGCCGAAACATCGGGATCACTTGGGGTGGATATTCGATTTTCTGAACCATTGGAAGAACACCAAAACATAGTAATCTTGGGACAGTTTCAAGAATCGATTGAAATTGAAAAGAATGGAAACGTCATCACCACGTTTTAATTTATACATAGTGGTAAAGGGTTTTTGTTTTGAAACTTTGTTTTCCCTAAAAGAAACAAATGGAGTGCGACAAAGGGACCAGTTCACCTCTAGCAACTCCGTTTAAACAGGGATCCCTTTAACAAATGGTTGTAAAATACTTTGTATATAAAGTTATTGATTTTTATTTTGTAATATATCCGTATTAGTAAATAACAAATGATCTGTGATTCAAACTCAAACTAATGATTTGGAAATAAAAACACTAATTTACACGCATGGGTTAATGTCATACTGTACTTTAGTATCGAGAAACTATTCTACTTGAATTTGGATATTTAAATAAAAATTGTTATACGTACAACCTAGTCTAGTCAACCCCCGACTAGTCCCTTTCGTGCTTTCATAATTAGTTCACCCACCTCGCTCATTCACCGTTGTGTAGTTCAAGTCCCGCCTTTTTCTGTAAGGGTCGCGGCTTCCAATCGTCATTCTACGACAAAATTATATACCCAGCATCCAAACCGAACTAATCTCAGCCAAGTCTATACGCAAACTATATAACCTATAAAGTTTCCTGCCAACGCCGTACTGTAAAGACGTCCGAACGCCTCAGAATTTGGGGTAAATATATTTTTATTATGTTGCATATAATTAGCCGAACAAGTGGTCGGAAATCATGGCTCAAACCTGGTTGTCCCAAAGCTTGGGTAATGGTAGGGCATAGGGCTCTGTGAAACCCAGACATATAGTTCAGACATAAGGAATTCTGAGAAGGCGATGTGTCATAAAATTTAACACTCTTGTTTATTTGTTCATTATGTTCCCTAGAACCAGACGTGCCTGTAGTAGTGTTAGGGTTTAGGTTAAGGTAATAACCGTTAAGTAAGCAAGTGTCAACTCAGGGTTTTGGGGTCCATCTCAAGTGACACTCTCGAGCGTGGGAAGAGAACCGCCCACACCTCAGAACCAACTTCACACAAGCCTTCCGGCGAATTCCGAGAGAGTGAGGCGGATCCAACCCTCGTGTGTAGCCTGGATCTCGGAAGGGGTCGAGTCTGGTCGGTGATGAAATGAGTGGGGTGTGTAGTGAGAGCATGGGCCAAGGGAATTGCAGGTTCCTGCAATCCCAAGGCTCCCTGTATACAGTGTGTTAGAATGCCACTCTATCGGACCCTAGCTTGAGTTCGCTTTTCTGCTCAAATTCTCCCGACCATCAAGAGGTGGGTTGTGTGTGCTCGGGCCCTTCATTAACTACGCCATTGAGCATTGAGTACAACTACAGCTGTAGTTGTACTTGTAATCTTAATGTAGGGATGTATGACAATGTTAAGATGAAGAAATATGAATTAGTTAGGTATGTTTGGCAGCTCATTCTAATTTGAACTCTCTCCTTGAAAGCTTCTAAATAAACACCCCACAGAAAAAGTCGATCTACCCAAAGGGAATTCTTCAGCGTCCATTATTGTCTTAAACATTAAATCGGAAAACACGTAATTTAACGAGACCAAGAAAGGCTCTTACAATACACTACGTCTACTCTTCATCCGCTTGATAACAGACCCAAACTCAATCTCCCATTCAAACACAGACACATGACACATTTGAAATTAAAATACATATTGTCCCACAATGTCTCATATAGGCCCGCACACAATAACACTTCGCCTTAACCGCATGGCAAGCGACGCTTCTCCAAGCGCCCATGCAAAAACGTACATACATACATATATGCACACATTCCCATATCACACATACACACTCAATACAATAATATAATTATCGTCTCACATCACCCCGCACACTCATCCGGACACAATCATTATTTAAAACAACAATTCGTCTCTCAATTTATTATATATACAGGGTGAGTTGACGATTGTATCCCCCTTTTAAATCACTCCTGAGGGAAAATCACTTACTTGATGAGAATAATACTTTGATTTATTGAAATTTTGGTTCATTAAAGGATTTATGGAGAAAAAATCAGAATTTTTTACAATAGGA
>JAQFYU010001398.1:0-15058 GCA_034694905.1 Ceratophysella granulata
GTCAACTCCAATTGCAGCCCACTTCACAGTTCACAGCTCTTCAATTAACATATCAACCAATTCGGGCTCTCATTCCCCAACTAAATTGTTCAAACTTCTTTTGATATCAATATTTTCCAATGTCAGAAAGTCAATTCAAAACGGAACCTAGAATTATGTGTGTTCAATCAAGTTTTCTGTGTACCCCGAAAAGCCAATCTCCTAAGCAGAGACGAGATATATGTATATTTCCTATAAGTTGATCTGAATTCTTTATTTTGAATTTTCAAGTTGCCAAAAGGAATATTTCAGAGTTGAAGTAAATAAATATTTTATTTTAACGCTCATGCCCAAGCATGTACAATATATATTTCAATATATTTATGGAAAACATTTCCCCAAATATTTAAATACTAGCCGACCCATTCAGTGACCAAATCACTCATATGTACCTGTGCTTTAAATTTATCTGACCGCGTAATTAATCGGGCTAAAATCGGTGGTGTTGATAAGTATATATAAGTATATTAGTATCTCTTCTACACCTCATCACTGTTTCGAGAAAATCAATTTGAAAATAATTAATTTCAATGGCACATTTAGAATTGCTTTACGTTGTCATGACAGTCGAGCCAACGTTATTTGTAACGACTCTGAGTATCATCAATATTTTTTTTATATCTTCGATTCCAGAATTAGGATAAATTGAATTATGTTGAATTTCGTTTCCAGCGGATTGGCCTTGTGTACTTTATGCAGTTCATTTTGAAATTAACAAGAAAAGCCTTTGGTGATTTAAAGTTAAATGAAATTCTTGAAGAATTTTGACTGAATTTTACATTATTCATTCTTCGGTAGTTTTACTCTTTTTTTTTAAATTTTAATACGGTACACATCATCACCTTAAGATTTTTGTGTATTTTGCATTTTATTTTATTTTATACATAGGCCAGTGCACGTTTTCAGATTCTGGCATTTCGCATGGAAATTACAAACACCTTCAGCCTTGAAATAGGAACTAAGCTAAACAATAACTTCAAATATAATTTCTCGATAAAAGCATGTTTACTTCGAATCGAACCATTGAATTATCTAGAAAACATTATCTAAAATATTCATGTGCTTGATTTCAAATAGTACGCTCTAATAAATTGTTTCATGGATGTTGAGACAGTGCAAAGCAATACTGTTAACGACCTTCATGAGGATTACCATCAAAAATAGTAGCCAACAACAACGCCAAACCCAACGACATTTCATCCACTGTCAAATTTATTATTTTGTTCTTTATCTTAGAGAACTGACGTATTGAGCGCAAAGTCTAGAATGACACGCCACATATTTAATGGTGTCCTACTCAATTTCAGCCGTTAGTGGCTCAACTTTACTCCGTGCAACAAGTTCTGTCTCTGCAATTCAACAATTCGCACTATGAAATATGTGTTTTTCCTCTGAGGTTTTTGTGCCAGAAAAAAACGTTCCAACTCTAGATTTTACAGATCGTATTCTGAATTCCAACCAAGCGACTCAAGTCTGGACAGTTTCACATACTGATCTCAAGAATGGCACATATAAAATCCTTCCAGCCTACCATGAAGAGATCTGCTCTGTTAACATTGTAGTGACAATTATGCAATGTCTTGCAAGGACTCTCCTTGACCTCCTTGGATCCCGTATATTCAACGAGAAGAACGCATTCATTCTCATACATGGAACTATTTGCACTTGTGATCAGCTGGAACTTCTTTGGAAACTTTTGATAGCTCCATACGTCGCTAACATTTATAGTTTCCGACTGGCTCATGACTTGAAGGTATTGGAACAAGGCTATGTTTTCTGCAGCGCAGCGGTTGCTATGCCAAATCTGAACTATCGCTAGTTGAGGTGAATGCAACACTGAACTTGTATGATTTGAAGATTGCTCTTGATAGGCTAGTGTACTGTGTTAAATACGACGAACAAGAAGTATTTAATTACCTCTTCTGGACAGTTCCCTTGGACACGTGGACTTGGTGTTGTCTCGGGATTTCCGTTCTGCTGTTGACAGCTTGGTTGAACGGTCAATGGTTTGAGCTTTACTGTATTGCCATGATACAAAACTGTAGAATACTGAACAAAAAATAAAATGTTGATTATATTTATTTTGTCAACCATCGTCTTCACGTATGGCTACGAAGGCGTTGTGTCAAGTTTTCTCATAGTTCCGCCACCTGTGATTGTGTTTCAAAATTTAAAAGAGCTTATTGACAATGGCTACAGTATACTGGGACATAGTCTGGAAACAGATAATCATATACTTGAGGAAGTTTATGGTAGAGAGAAAATAACGTCAAGGAACTTTACAGAAAGCTTGGCCAAAAATGTTTGGAATATTCGGTTTGGACATATTCTGCTACTATTATCTTATTGCAACTTTACAGGAGAATCGACGGAGGTGACCTCAGTTGCAAGCACGGCGGAGCAGGAATTTCCGGGAGTTAAATGTCATTCTGTGCTAAATACTGAACTAATATACAAAGAATGGGCAGACGTTGTCGGACATTCGTCAGCCATGATCGTAGAAGTTTTAAGTCGGATTATTCAATCTGCAATACTTAAAGAAGTACGAGAATATGCAGATTTCTGTAATAACTACTGGTCTTTAAGAAAAAAAGTACTTACCGACAATATAAATTCTCGTGAAATCCCGTTTGCCATTAATGACGAGAAAATAATGTCCATTTTTGTCATCTGGATTTCAATGCTGTTCAAAACATTTGTAACTTTACTTGTTGAGATCCAGTGGTAACAAATAAGAAACAATAAACTGCACAACAATTCAGAGATGATGCAGTACTGTACTAAAAGTAAGAAATAAAAAAAATAACAGTTCAGACCCTTTCACGTAACAATTGGCTTCTATTCGTTTAGATCCATAATGAAATATTTCAAAATATAACCGGTGTGCGGACGATGTACGATTCCGAAGTCATTGTCTACTTGCAATACAGAAATATCCTACCAACTTAATTGCTCCAAAGTCTATTTTCCAGATGAATGTTCTACGTGAATCTTCGGCGCTTAACATCGAACATCGCACCAATAGCAGGGAAACTATCTTGTCTATAAATGTACAACGCCACAAGGAATTGCTGTCGAAAGCGTTAAACATTGAACTTAGTTTCATCACATCAAGGAATGGACAAATCGGCTATATAAAAATCAGGTTATTGGATTTGCCGTGACAATTTCCAAACTAATTTCGTCTGTAATCTTCAAATAACCCTATATTTTATTGACTCGATTAAAAGCTGTGTTATGAATACTTCTTCATATTGTTTGTTCATATTTTTTCACCATTCAAGGAAAATAGATTCATGATTCCTCTTTTATTTTTCGCCATTTAAGTAAATTCGATGAAAACCCATTCGCCAACTGAGTTCGCCAAATTCACCTACTCATTCGCCAATCGAGACTTCGCCAAATTCACCTGGAATCGGCAAGTCGTATCCAAAAGTTGGAAGGTATCATTACTTCTCCGAATTTATATCTCCAACCCTATTGTAGAAGCGTAAAAGGCATGGAATTCCAAACTCCCACTTCACTCCATGATGTATTCTGGAATTATTAATTTAGTAAGTTTATGATAAGAAGGGAATGAAAGCCAAATATTGAAGGATTTCAATAATTACTGTTCAAAATTTCTTGTTGCATCGTTTGGTTATTCTGAAGTAGATTCAACGTCAAAACAAGAAATAGTCAAGAAATCGGGTTGTATCGTTAATCGTCACTGATTTCATTATAATTCTAAGTGGATCGATCTATCGGCGAAAACTCTTTGTTTATGTAATTACAAGGAATGCCGAATGACAGTTTTGCATAAAAACCTTCTCGGATTTGCCCGAAATTCGAACAGTACATAAATATGTTTAATGGAGGCATTTTTTTAATGGTGGAATCAGCCACGTCGATATCGCTTTGTTACTAAGCGCGAATATTTCGAATTTTCCATTTTCGCAAAGCCGTTGCTATCTCGATTACACTTAACATCTATTAAATGGTATTATGAGGAGGGACAATAATTTAAACAAAACGAATTTTGAGAACAACGTAACATCTACTGCAACTAAGTAAATAAATAGACGATCAAAAACGCTTTAATACCAAGCTTGTTCTTATTCAAATACGATTAACTCACAGTTGGTGTACTAGATGCAGGAATATTTTTCACCAACAAGGTCAAAATTGTCATTAACCACTGTGATACCCAAACGCCGGATGAAGGCAAAAAATAGGTAAACGGAAACTACGCAATATTTATTCGTTACTTATGTTATGTATACAGATGGGTATTTCAGCCTTATTTGAACACTTCCGCTAATCGATTGATTAGGGTATATGGCGTCTGTGGACCCTGCGGGTTGGTTCAATGTGTCGACCATGAAAGTACACAGATGTTGTCTTTATTACCACTCACGGTAAAGTTGTTAACCTTTTTGGGAGGTCACAATGAACCACTCGTCCAAAACCATTTTCCAAAATCCTTTCGGCGTACGAGCACCACGACGAAACAACACTGTATCATGTGCCCGAATCCATAGAAATACATAAAACTTATATCAGGGGACTCCACAGGAATATGTGAGTTGGTTAGTATTCGGATACCCAAGTTTGACCTCAGGTCGGCGGAGTAGTCGGCGGTTTTTAGTGAGATGTGAGATGAAGCCTGATCGTCGTGGACCACAACCTCATGAGTCTCGTCACCGCAAAGGTCAGGGACATGGACCTTCAACAAAGGCTTCAAAACTTGCTCAATGTAATACTCTAAGTTTACCTTGACCTCTGCAGGAACTTTGATAAGTGGTAGGGTGCCCCTCCAGGTCAATGACCCGACCACCATGAACTTGGTTTCAAAACTTTTTCTTCTGAAACGGACATAATTTGAAGGCAAATTTCCACCACATTTGACGTGACATCCTACTCCTCCCGTTACAGTTGTTAACTTAAAGGAATGCCTCGTCAAGCGTGACCATAAATTCTGACCTTTGGCCCTTTAGGTACTTTGCAGCGGTTTTTCTCTCGAAGGCAATTTGCCCACCTTTAGCATTAGCTCTTTTGACCTCACCGACCTTGCTTGAAATCCTGGGGGCGGGGAGTCGTACTTTGACGGGGATTGACGTTTAACTCCAACGAAATTAACTATATTTGATATTATTACCAAATACACAGCATGACCTTTGACCTTAAGCTTTTTTGGATGACTCATAGGCTGTGGGTTTCATTGGAAAGTGGTTTTAGGATGACCTATACTTCCGTAATCAATAACTTCGGCATTATTCAGCCAATCTTTATGAAATTGGCGGTGGTCAATGTTGTATGTATGCTGAGCCTACCCCCAAAATTTCACCAGTCTGAGTGTTTCCCAAGCGAAGTTATTAAGCCTTAAAAGTGTTCAAATAAAGCTGAAATACCCATCTGTATAGTCAAGATAGTACTACTTACTATTAATACTAAGAATATTTTGAATCATTATTAATTAATTAATTTTGCTTGAGTTATCGAATAAATAGCCATTTAAAAACTTATTTTGTTAATCCCGTTTTGCCATAATTTATACTTCATATTTTCATATATTATTTAGCTTTTAGTTCATATTTGAATATTTTGGTGTTTCTTCGACTTTGACGCATATTTTTGCAGTTTGGAAACATAATTTCGGTAATTTTACTTCATAACTTTTTACATTTAATGAAGCTATTTCTGCAGTAGTAGCTTTATAGTAGGTACATCTTCACAGGTTACAATTACTTTTGCAGGTTTCTACTGTAGTTTTGAACACTATTTTGTTTTCAATCTTCAATAAACTGTCGAAGTTTGATATTTCCAAAATTATTGCGTTTTTACAACTTTAATACCGAATCTTCTATCAAAAAAATTTTTTTTTTCAAAATTTGAATGCAAGAAAGCTGTCGGGTTTCATATTTCACTGCACATTGTTGCCATTTCATTGCATATTTTGATCGTTTATACTGGATACGAGCCATTTCTTAGTAATGCGGATTATGAGCATTAGAGAAGACATTTATAGTTTATTCAGAGCATGAAACTAATTTATGAGGAATACTAGAATTATGAGTCCTGTGTCTGGCACTCTCCAAGAAATTACAAGTATTCTGAGGTGAAAGTCTGGAGAAGTTGGATGAAGGTGAAATGTAATGTGAAAGCTTCTGCACTCCGCTCCGCATTGTCTGGCTCCGTGGTATTCCCTATACATATTTTAGTCTGTTAACTTTTCGAACCTCTGAGAACATGTCTGAGCTGTTTGAGTAATGGGCAGGACATGTAAATATGCGTGTGTGAACATGGGCAGAACCTCAGAAGTGCCAGGAGAAGTTCTGGATATTTTCTTTAAATAATAAACGTCCTCTAGCTCCTCCACGTCAACATCTGCAATGCTAAAGTGGGAAATCGTTTCCATTAGTCCGCACAAGTAATTGCTCGACTCTGGGTTAGGTTCTGATGGATTAGGATGACAGGGCCGGATCTTGGCTAACCTTATCTCAATCCAAATCCAATACAACGAGGCGCGAAACAGGAGGACCTAGACTTTCGTCCCATGTTTTCTGGCTTCTATTCTACTTCGGTCTTGAGTTATTCATTCTGATTATTTATTCATATCCGCAGAGAAGAGGGATTAGGTTAGGATGAAAGGATTCTCTCAGTTCTACACTGCTTATTCTGTTAATCCATCATCAACCCTCAATGCAATTATGAGATGAAAATCACATATGACTTTATGAGTATTTGGGCATGCGTTCCATTTCAACAGTTTCAAGTCGTACCCTGTAGATCGTACCAAATTCGGTTAAATTCGGGAACAATGAGCACGCTGTAACCGCAAATTGTAACCGCCACGTGGTATCCACTTCCCTGAGTTTCTGAAATCCTGACTTAACTTGAAGTAACGGCAGTTACCATGAACGATTCGGTGGTTACCATCTAGCATTCTCTATGTGCGGTTACCGCGTGCTCACTGTTCCTAAATTCAACCCAAAATCCTTAAAATTCAATGCAATTATTTGTATGAGATGAAGATCACGTGATTTTCTGTGTGTTTGCCCATGCGTCAAATTTGAACACTTTCAATTCGTACCAAATTCTTAAAATTTAATGAGTTTAATTGTTTGAGATGAAGATCCCGTGGTTTTATTTGTATTTGCGCATATGTCCCATTTCAACACTTTCAATTCGTAAATCTAAATTGGGCATTAATAATGCATTGTTAAGAGGAATTTTCTAGTTGAATCGAAAGTGGCCTGCTGCGGTTGGACATTGTACATTGGGGAATAGGGCTATTATGTTCTATTTGGAGTAGCTGGAGGAATTTTAATCGGTTGGGCCTTGGGGCTTGTGGCCTGCATCCATCGATCCTGGCCAATTTGAGGGACTAAATTTTTTAAATGGGGGAAAGTATTATTAGTTGGAAGGTTTGTGTCCTGTTTGAACAAGCTGCTTGGAGTTGGGTCTACCAACAACAGACTGTTTACACGGAGTTTACTCTTCTTAAGTAATCAAACGGAAATAGAAGGCGTACTTTGTGTGTAAATACTGCATATTAGTATTGGACAAGGGTTTGGGGGAGTAGAGCCGACTGGATTCCGTATTCTGGGGATGAAGTGGGTTGAAAGTCTGATAGAGTTCCATAAGAGGGCATTATTTGAAACCCATGTGCTTTCTCCACTTTCTCCGCATATCATTCTTTCTTTCCAAATTCGGATTTCCTTGTCTACATATGTATATTCCATGCATGAATAGAAATTCATTCATTTCTCTCAATTATTTCGCAAGAGTAGGATAAGCATCACTTGCAGAGATGTCAAGCTAAACTCAAATTTTGGGAATGAGAATGAGTTTGAGGTGAGAATCGGGCCTATTTGAAAGAAAATGAGATGAGTTGAGCTGTGAATCAGTCAAATTTTGCAAAATTGGAGATAAGGCATTTAAGCAACTTGAGAGTTTGAGTGAGTTGGAAATACGTGAAATTCAGAGAGAACAATACAAAAGCATGCAAAATTGAGATAAAACGCAAAATTGGAAACTACATCGAGGGAAGAGATAACTTGAGATTCAATAAAAATTTCAATTTTGAAAAATTAAGTTGAAAATCTAAGGATATTTTAAAGGTTTAAGATGGGTGAGATGAGAATAGAACAAATTTTTGTAAAACCTGAGAAGTAGAGTGAGTAGGCTTAATTTTTTTTAAATTTGAGGTGAGGTGAGATGAGAAACGAGGGAATTTTTTAAAAATTTAAGGTGAGGTGAGATAAAAAACGAGGGAATATTTGTAAAATTTGAGGTGAGTTGAGATAGATTTTTGTTTGAAATCTCTAAATGCTTGTAGTGCTCTAACTTGACTTGCTTTGAAGTTTACCGATTCTTGACTTTGAAGTCCGCATTCATTTGCTCAGACATGGAATAGTATTATAAAATATATAATACATCCATAATATATTTCTTGAAGTTAATTTCCATTTTTCTCGTAAATGGGCCAGTGTATGTAAAGGAATTCGGGAATACTTAGGCGGAATGATTGAACTGAGTGAATGCTAGACATTCAAAAACCAAGCCAAGCAGAATCGATCTGTTTTCGGTTCCTTTTAATATCCTAATTGCTCGTTGAGTTTGTTGAGGGCGGAATTCCTGTATTTAAATAAAACATAATACACAGGCATGCCGAATGTATGTCACAGACTCATGTTTGGTAGAATGAACTTGACAGAAGTTGTTTCTCCTTTCTCAAATCAATCTGCGCGCAGAGTCAGGTATGCTTGCTACACGACGAGTGCAAAAGTCACTATGTATCGTACCAGCCAGCATTGCATATAGCCAGAACTTGATAAGAAAAGTCTGATTGATGTTTTACGCATGGTTCTCCTTTGATGTTTTGGTATTTGGTAGAACACGGGACACAGTTCTGTACGCATATAAGTGTAGGGCAGACTCCCTGCCTTTGTTTGTAAATGGAATGGATATTCCCGTATGATTGCTCTTGCTTGTTAGACATGCTACCCTGGGAAAAATTAATCAACTTAAGAAATGATGCGCCGTACGACTTGTTATGAATTATTCAAACTTTAAACGCAATTATATTATAAATCCTCAGGATTGTACTCGACGCTTCGTCTGCTAAATCACCAATTATCTGACCAAAACTGTCTATCCAATGCTATGCTGGTCTCATGTAGTAATTTGCGTAGCCCTCGGCCATATAAGCCGTGAGCCTGAAAGCCGCTAATGAAAACCCGCCAATTAAATATAATACAATGATGCTTGTTTGCTTCGCGTATAAACGTTTTTTTGTGTGGATTTTGTGCGAATATTTATTTTACTGTTCTACCAGAAAGCTTTAATGTCGCGGTTTTTAATCATTTTTAATTTTCATCACATATTCGCTATTTTTAGTATATTTAGCGGATTTTAATACGCGCTTTTGAATTGGCGGTCTTTAATCGGTGGCTTTTTATTTGCGGTTGGTAATTCACGATGTTTCATACCCAGTTTTTAATACGCGGTTTTTAATTCGCAGAGTCTAAATTTACGGTTTCTAATGCGGTTTTTAAAGTCACGGTTACTATGTCGAACCGTGATTTGTCTTCTTACACAATTTCTTCGTCAAAACTTGATTAAGGGGCTGGTCAAGCGTCAGCTATTACACTGTTTGCATTATCATCGATAAACGATATAAATTGAGAGGGTTGAACATACATAGTTTAGCCGATAATTTGCTATGCAAGACGAAGTGGAGAAAAGGGCCAATAAGATTCCAGACACCCCATCTGAGGGCAGACAGGGTTCATGTTCCGCTCTTCCAGCCAATAAATTGTGAACTATTGGATGCATTACCATTAGTAAGACAAATTGGTCGATTACTATTGAAACTGGTTCTGAAAAATCCTCCGTAAAGGGGAAGAAAGTGCATGATCAGTTGAGTCAGGGCCGAGAATCGTTATTAATGTATTTCCATCTCTCTCACACTTTGGGAGGCTGTTCCGGGCGGATGTTGGTTGCTGGAGATCCGGAGTCTCAGATTCCTATCTGGGGAAATGGGAGGCTGGGTGGTCCATGATAGGAAAGGAGTGGAGTCGTCGGGCAGACAGACGAGGAGTGAGCACATGAGGAACCCGACCTGGAGAGAATAAGAAATAAATGTTTGAACCTAACCTATGTCTACGAGACTCTCTTGACACTTTCATGAATTATTCAGGACTTGGGCCAGGTTAGGAAACTTACTCATTCGGAAACTTACCTCTTCTCATCCCATGATATGTCCTCTCCACTTCCACACCACCCAATGTCCCATCCGCATCGTCCGCTCAGCTAGGAGCCTCTAAGCATTAACATCAACGCTTTATTGGAAGAACAGGGTGAGTCGCCTGTACCAAGGAACTGGATTGAGTGCTCTAAATCTTTATTTTTTGTGGGAATAGCAAATTTTGAATGTGGGCGAACATTATATTTTAAATTTAACTTTTTTACCAAAATCTAAGACCTGGACCCATAGCATGGGATTCTGCAAATGAAATATTGCATGTAGCAAACAACTATTCGTCTCCAATAAAAACTAACGACCCTTGAAGTCAACGAGTCCACCAAAACACCGCAGCACCAATTACCTGTAGAGCTTTTTGCCTTTTGATTTATCGTTTTGCAGTATTTTGGTTGTGATTTGGGGTATTTCGGTATTCGGTGCTAGGGTTTTGGTTATTTCGATATTCTGTGGTGCGGTTTTTGGTTTTGCGGTTTTGGTATTTCGGAATTGGCCTTGTGGTTTTGTGTTGTGGTGTTTGCTGTTGAGGTTTAGGTATTGCGATTATTGGTTTTGGTGTTTTGGCTTTTATGCTATTTGGTGTTGCTGTTTTGGCAATTTCTGGGTTTTAACTGTTGCGGTTTTCGTATTACGGCGGCATTTGGTGTTGCGGTTTTAGGTATTGCAGAACAGCCTGTTGTCAGTTTTAGGCATTGCAACTTTGATGGGCTCCGGAAGTCAACTGAGACTGAGAGGTTAATCCTTTTCAGACCGTTGACAATGTATAGAATACGTATTAGGTCATTCATGGTCAACCTCGAATTTATTTGTGATTCAACAAAGTGATAAAATAATTAGCAAAAGTAATCCGAATTTTAAGTTTTGGAATTCGGTGGTGAATGGTGAAGGTGAAAGTTACAGTGAGATACAAGCATGTACAGTACATACAATATCACTTAGCACTCCGCTTGCTTTGGGTTTACGGGCGATGTACGTACAATATAGCCTCTATTCAAAACTTTCACCGGTTGGATTTTGTAGAAGAGTGAAAACTTTGCTTGACTTCAAGAAATATTGCTCAAATTTTGTACAGCTGACCTGTTCCAATAACAGTCGCCCAGTTTCAAGGCAACATGAATTCGCTTCAAGGTTTAAAGTGCAAGTCTGTCTCCCACTTTCCTTTCCGTTTTTAGCAAACTCTGTTGTTTAAATCGTCTTTTAATACATAAATAAACCAATTCAAATTCTCATACAGTTCGAATCCATACAAATCTTCCATAACAGCACAACATTTTTCGTTGACATGTAGCCTCTTTGGTTGCAATGAGTTGTTTGTTCAGGTGACAGCTCTGAAAGGCTCACCCTGTACCCTATGCTATGCAAGGCATGTGAACTAGTTTTCCAGTCGCTTTATATGGACCAAATAGCAAATCTTCACTTGACTTAGTTCTCATCCTTTCTTTGCTTCTATCACTTCGCGTTAAGGCAAGATTGGGTGTTGCTTATTTTTTCCTTACAGCCAAACACTCCGACAACTTCCTTCTTTTGGCTTTATTTAGACCAAAACGGGCGGATATACGAACTATCATCCTCACGCATTTTCAAATCATGAATTCTAATTCTAATTTAAAATTGGTAGCATGTACTCAATAAAAATTTAATAAATTCGAACTAGATTATTAAAATAGTAGTACTATATCAGCTTGAGAATTACTTGAGAATTTTCATCGCTATGGATAAAATTCGGAAAATATGGCATTGTATTAACATAGACAAATAATTTTGGCAGTTGCGATATTTGTCCTAAAAATTGATTAAATTAGTAGGTATTTGGCATTGAAAAGGTATTGCAATTGCAAATTATTGCTGCTGTATTAATTATTCATAAATTCCAACTTACTACAAATTTTTCCATTTGGTTTTAATACATCTTTGAATTAAAAAAAAAATTCTCAAAATAATATAATGGGTAATATTTTCAAGAAACGTAATAGAATTATAAGAAAGATATTCCGTTTTGTACGCTCAGGCTCAGGCTGTATATGTTTTAGAACATGTGATGCTTATTAGCACATCTTTCAAAGAAAGTTAAAAAGAAACCAAAATGAATAAATTTGAAAACATGCTTCCCGTCGTGCAGGAGCCAGGGAGTCATCTGCGGTAAGCAGGGACGGTTTCTTAACCCCTCACTTCTTTTCGAAGAGTCAGGCATAAACTTTCATATTGAAAATAAACCAAATGAGATGAGCTTTCCTTTCTGTCACACTGGTTCTCAAATGGGTTGATAATCATATTTTCTATTCCTGTAAATATGATTCCAGAAACAACCTGGAAACAAAACCTTTAGCCTACATTAGTATGTAAATGCCAGCTCCATTTCCCATCATCACCTGCAATTGAGCTACGACTGACGAACGAGGTTAGAAGTTATTTCCGTATTCTCGTTAATTTGTAGAGAATTAAACATTTCATTGGAATTTTATATAATTAGAGCAGGATACACCAAAATAGAGTAGAATCCTTGGACTGTATTCTGGTTCCGAAATAGATTCCATCGGAAGAGCCAAACTGGGCGTTAAAACTCAATGTCGCTCAATGATAGCCCAGAATGAAGATGGACGGACGAAGGACGGTCTAATGAATATGCTAGGTTTGGAAACACTATAGAACCCAATTATACCAATTAGGCCTGAAATCCATTCAACCACATTTGACATAATTCTCTCATAGTTCCTTCACTCGGCTCCGCGGAGAAAGTCGGTCAAGTGGAATCCGGTGTTAATCTGAGCTCCTTCCGCACAGGCCAATATTGAAGTTTTGGAAAGGAGTAGAAATAAAATGCTGTCAGCTGTCCTCACCTGACAGGACGGATGTACGATGACACGGTCAAATTAGCGACAGTCATAATAGTATTTGGGGATATGGGTCAAGCTGGCTTAAGCGTGACTGGACTGTAGGCTGTCTGGTGTTTGAGTACTCCTCTCGTCGTCTCCGTATAATTGCACTCCTGGCCCAGTTGTATATTTAATTTTCCGTAATAGCCTTCCATGTGGAGACAGAATAATATAATTAATTTAGTAGCTGGTATTGAAAGGGCGAAGAAAGGTCGTATCTCCCTTACGATCAGGAGTCCGGGTGAGAGTGAAGTCGGAATTCAGGAACTCAGACACATACGCCCCAGACCTACTTTGTTTCGTGACTTAATGAGCCAGGCACGCGTCACAATTTGTCAGCAGTTCATGAAAATTGGAGAGGCATGCAGTCCGTCAACGTCATATGAAGTAGGCAGGAGAGCCTAATAGGGCTATTTAGGGCAGATAATGGGCAAGGGCTGCTCCTCCGTTTCCTATCCAAATCCCCAACTTTGGATTAATATCCTTCGTCTCCTGAGCCTAATTATTATTAGACATCACTTCCACCTTAACTACTACACTCTTCCTACTCACCACATGCAAAGTAGTCAGGCTTCCATCCGGGATACCGTGTTCAGAGGCCAGAGGGCTCCGTCTTTTAAGACTGTTTCAATGGATGGCTTTGGAAATTTAAGCGCCCGCCCGGCGTAAAGTCATGTGGTTTAAACTGTAGAATTAAAAATTGTGAGACGACCAATTTACGAAGGAAATATATAAATAATGCAATTATATGAATGGCGATTTGTACCATATTTGTCGAGAATCGACTTTTTCCGAGTATAGATCAATTCCCACTCCATCGGCATTTTACGTGGCGAGTGGCATTTTGTCTGTTGTTTCTTTAATTTAAAAAGATAAAGACTTAAAAGCTGCGTTTGGGCATAGGCTTTGAATATTGAGTGTTAAACGCTAAATTGTGTGCATTTGTAAAGGAAAGCTAACTTTCTCCAACTTTGTTTTTCGGAAATTTTTATATTTTCTGCAAATTCAAATTTTCTTTTGATACCAGAGTCAGGGAAAATCCCAGTTTGGCAAATATAAACCTTCAGAGTGGTATTTAATAGAATTTGATGGTATTGTGATTTAATGGGATTTAATAAGGGATATCACGTTTTTAAATTATTCTTTTAATTATCCCATTTTGATTAAATCCCAGCAGCGCACCTTACTTCTCAATCTCATTGAGTTATAATTCCATTTAATCCCGGACCGCGACTCTGTTTGATAAACGAATTATGCAACCTGGGGCTAATTGCGATGGCTTAGGTAATTTTAAAGAACAAATCTAACGCGATAAATCCAAGAATTTTAGAAATTTCCCCATGCTCTAGTTTTAGATACCACAAAATCGACTTTCGAAAGTCTAAATATTTTTCTGCATCTGGATTCCCTCAAGACTGTATCTTCTTTTCACCTTGTGACAAACAAAGAAAATTGCAGAGGGCGGAAAACGGGTGAGATCCCATCTCATCCCCCAGTCTGATTGAAGTGGATCATAAGAAGAGATCCGACATTAGGCTGGATGTAGTAAACCGATGGGATCTAATCAAATAGGCCGTAAACCTCCTTGTAGTCAACCACAAATCTTGCAATTTCTCCGCCTGAGTCCTGGCCACATACAGGGAAGGCAGTAAAGTCCCAAGGCTTGAAATCAGGATTGGCCTATTCCGCACTTTTGGATTTTTTTCTGCGGAAAACGCAAAAACGCGGAAAACTGCGGAAAACTGCGGAAAACTGCGGAAAACCGCGGAAAACAACGGAAACCTATTAACATGCAGCAAAGTAACAAGGGGCGGGTCTTAAACTTTAAAATAGAGCGCGAAATTTAAAGTTAGTTTTCAATATTTGAAAAGATTGACAAAATCTCGTGAGTGAATCGTGA